>JAODAL010028814.1:0-52702 GCA_025379985.1 Phyllomedusa bahiana | reverse complement strand
AAGCTTCCTTAAACGCACAGAGTGCGCCAGCGTTCCATTTTCAGGACTTTTAAACCTTTTTCTACCCAAAACCCAAAGGGAAAACTGTCAATGAACCTTCATGTTTTTAAACAAATGCTTATTTACTCCTGAATATTGTTTGTCCCTTTTTAATATTAGCCACATGTTCTGACATACATACTTTTCCTTTACGGATTGTGCTTCCTACATAAAAATATATTGCAGGATATACATTTGCACTGCAGATATGAGGTGGTCAGTTTCAAATTTATAACTCTTTAATTTTATAAGTTTTATTTTTATCATGTCTTGCAAAACTATCCCTTTTTATGCTGAATTTGCACATGTTGCATCTTTTTTTGTTACATGGGTAAAATCCTTTTAAATCCAGCCATGTTTCTTTTGATTTCCTGTCTATAAATTTACTTCTGGTTATAGACAGGAAATCAAAAGAAACATGGCTGGATTTAAAAGGATTTTACCCATGTAACAAAAAAAAGATGCAACATGTGCAAATTCAGCATAAAAAGGGATAGTTTTGCAAGACATGATAAAAATAAAACTTATAAAATGAAAGAGTTTATAAATTGTGAAACTGACCACCTCATATATGCAGTGCAATGTATATCCTGCAATATATTGCTTCGCTGGGCGGGGAGATAATTGACATGTCACTTTCTAGCGGCGTATACGCGCCGCTAGCAGTGATTCTCTATGGGCCGGCAAAGTGCCGGCCCCCCGCTCACTCCTCCGCTCCCGCCCCGCCCCCGTCCACACGCCGTAATTGCGGGGCGTAATTACGCCCTGCAAATACACCGTGTGAACATAGCCTAAGGGAATGGATATATGAACTAGAAACACGTTTCCCAAACGGAATGAATTACAGAAACGATCTTGCATATATCTATTAAATTCTCCCAATATATGCTCCAACCTATAATAATATAACAACATGTTTGCTATAATGTTTCCAACCATAGTATAACTTCGTCTTTTTTTTATACAAAGTGTTTTTAGCTTGAAGGGGAAATGATGTGATGTGTTAGTACCGCCCCTGTACCTATTTAAAGAGTGAAGCAGAAGCATGTTTGAGATACCATGAACAAGGGCAAAAATATAAACGCCCGAAACGCGTAGGTCTGATCCCCTGTACCCCCTGTGTCTACGGATGGAATAAAGGTGATATTTTTTAAACAGAAGATTCGCTGGTTTCAAATTTATCTTTGATCGCTGAAGCATATGTTTGGCTTGGAACTGGGAGCCAGGAAACCGTGCGAGCAACTGCTGTGTACTCCACCTAAGCAGCGAAGCAGGTGCAAAGGATACAATACAAAGTAATGGTGAGCAGCGTTTATTTACATATATATTATATATATATATATATATATATATATATAATATATATATATATATATATATATTAATATATATATATATTATGACTGTTTAAGCTACTTTTACTCTCTTTCTATTTTATGCATGCTTTTAAATTTGCATCAAATCTGTCATAATGGCTGTTTGATAAATTCGGAGCATTTTTAGACTTGTTTTACTTTATACCACCTATAGGTTGGGTACTTTATAGTGTTTCTGCTTTCTGCTAATAGGAAAGAGTCCTAAGTGTAGTACATAATATGAAACAGGCTATTACTAGGTAATTTCTTTGTAATATTAACACATAGGGCGACATGTATGAATGGGGCTGAGCAATATTTTGGGCATATCTTGCACCAAAATACTGTCATTGCCCTGTTCTATAGACTAAAGATATGCTATCCACCAAAGATCTGATATGCACCAAATATATGCTATGCTATGCAGGGCATACCACATGTCAAATTTATGAACCCACATACGACTTGTTCATACATTGTCACATTCTACACTCTATATCGATTTAAGATGGACATGTCACCCATAAGGTCTATCACATATAAAGTGTAATAAATGGCATTAGTGGTAGTAATGTGCTAAGCTACTGACATAGACAAAATCTGAAGCATTAAAGGGGTTGTTAACTTTATAGTTTTTATTTATTATGTACCTAATAGGAAAGTATACAGTTTTCTAACAGACATAAATTAACAATTCTGCTTCTGTTCCTCTTTTGTAGAAATGCAAAAAAAAAAATAGTACAGCCCACATTCCTATCATCAGTAATGGCTCCCATGGATCAACTGTATGGAGTAAAAATGGTTTCATCCAAGTGACCTCTTGGCAGTCAGTAAGTAACATGACATCTATGGTGAATAGGAATAATGATGGAATAATTATTATTAGCATGGCTGTTCCAGCAACCTCTTCATTGTGTGTAGTTACTTGTAGAACTGCTGTCTCTCTAGTTGATGACCCATTGTTGTTAGTAAAGTTGACTATAAAATAAATCAGAAAGATGAGACAGAGAGAAGAAGGTGAAGCGTCTTCTCCACAAACACTGACAGACATGATAAGATGCTGCTGAAGGTAGTAATACTGGAGAAGTTCTGCTCTCCTATATACTACGGTTGTCACATAACTGCTTTGTCCATACAGGTACTCAATGGGAGCCATTACAATAGACAAGAATGTGGGTTGTTACACTTTGTTGTAGAGACTAAGGGGGGCATGTATGAAGATCGGAGCGTCGAAGTTCCTGTTTTCATGTTTTTAACAGTGAAAACTGCGCCTGAGGTATGTCGGTGTCGAAGTGCGCTCAAAAATGCAGTGCAAACTTCAACGCCTCCGGCAGACAGACCGCATTGAAATAGGTCTGCCTGTTGGAACTGTAATGCACCTCACTTTGCCGAACTGCATTCACACATGCGGAGGAGTTTTCGTATGTGGTGCGTCCCGCCTCAGAATGCCCACAGAACGCTCCTTCATGTTAGGCGCATTGGAAATTGGCGAACCTTGCGCCTTACAGCGCATTAGGTGCGTCCGGCAGCGGAGCCGGCACAGTGAGACGCATTATACGCCTGAAAATGTGTGAAAGCTCCGATCAAACATGTCCCCCTAAGTGCATTGGTATAAAAGTAGCAGAATTTTTAATACATGTTTTATATAAAAATTTTAAAATTTCCAATGATATACTTAATAAATAAAAACCAATTAGAAGTGTACAAACCCTTTAACTTCCAGTTATGTTATAAACACCCCAGGTACAAAGTTCAGTATTGTTACAATGTCCCTGAAGCTATCGGTACCCACTAGTCCTCATAGATTCCAATAGCTCGAGGGGTATACTGTACTCAGGAATTTTACAACCACTAGTGTTCAATATAAATATCTAATGCTATGTTTAGACTTGAGATCACTTTGAAGCCATTGCTACATTTTATTGGTAATTGTATCTGAAAAGGAGATACACATTTTCCTTTTCAGAGCAGGCTTTCTCTACGTCTGTATATTTTAAGTGCCATTGTTATTGGCAGAGGAGTTTGTTTTATCTAATGCTTATGATAGAGAAAAGTCTTACATTCAGATAAATATGCTGTCTTGCAGCTTTCTTCATTATGTCCTCAAGCTTCCATACACTATTCCTTTTCATATAAAATTCTTTTCGTCGGCAAAGCAAACCAGAAGAAATGTTCTTTATCATACAAAAGAAAAAGCTCCTCTTTCAGAATCTGAGAAGTTCACTAACAAAATTTACAAGCATGACAACGTGCAGAGTTTTTGTTTAAAAGATAAATAATTCTAATATTTTATCTCATGTAGGGATCTTTAGAACCTAACACTGTCATCTTAACCTAAAATGGTTTATTTAATCTGACAGCAGATCGTCTACTGTAGCACTTGATCAATAATTCAGAAAACTGCATGTGAATAACTGAGTCAATAGTGACAGTGGTTACTTTTATATTTGGCTATTCACTTAATTTTATTCAGCCTCATAGGAAATCTGGTCAAAAAAATGTGCAGGACGGTGATCAAAGAGGTGAATAAGGAGCTCCATAATACAGAACATAATGACTCCTTGTGCCACCCTACCTGGATGGTACATAAGCCCTTGCCATGTGCAAGAGACTTAACGTTAACCATACCACCCCCTTAATGACCAAGCCTTTTTTGTCACATTCATTTTTTCCTCTCCAGCTTACATGTACGTTTTATTTTTCTGTCCACGTATTCGTATGAGGGCTTGTTTTTTGAAGGACAAGATATAAATTTTAATGGTGCCACTGCCCATAACATATAACATACTTTTTATTTTTTTTTTTATTTTTACACTTAAACTTTTAGTCCTCCTAGGGTATTTGATCAATACATCTATAGATAATGCTGAAGGGTGTACCAAGACATCAATAGACTTCTGTCTACATGGCAACCACTTGGCACCCCACAATCTCGTCACAAGATGGGGCAGGGATCGGAGGAAAGAGTGATGTGCAGTACCGTTACTCATTCATTTAGACACCATGGCCACAATCACCATGTCATAAAAAGGGTTAAACAGCAGCTCCGGCTTTTAGTGGCAGATGTCAGCTGTATATAATACATCCTTACCGGCATTATGATATAAGTTTACATGAAATGTCAGTAAGAGCAGTTTTCCCTGATCACCACTATGTTTTGAATATAACTGAGTGATAGTGCTCGGGCATTTTTGAAGGTCCCATAGAGATGAATGGAGGAGAGCTGCGTGAACCCAGTTTGTAGCGAGCTGCAAGCTGGCCTCAGAGAAGATTTTATGAGATGGCAAAACCCTTTTAAGATGGGTCATTAATAGTGTTGAGCGATTGCGTTGGCCATCGACATCGGTCGATGGTCGATAGTCGAACATCATCGACCAGATAGTCGATAGTGAGCAGTCGATTATGAGCGATAACCAATTAAAGTCTATGGGAGAGCAAAACACCTTCATTCTTACACCCAAACAGGGCTGGAGAAGTGGAATTAACATCCACAACGTCAAAAAGGATACGTGTACATCTTAGGCAAACACACTTAGGTTATAAAAGCCACAGAAAAAAAATCACACAACATTCACTATCCCTGTTCTTGTACCACAGCATGACCTTTAAACCCGCATCACCCCAAATTAAAAAGTGCCAGAAGGCCAGTATGATTTGAACCATATCTTATTGAACTGGACATTGAAAATCCCTGTCCCGGAACGCAGCATGAGCCCCCAAACCTGCATGACCCCAGTTTAAAAGTGCCGGAAAAAGGGTCTTTCAACACCATTTTAGTTTCACTGGGGCATTGATATACCTGTCCTGGGCCACAGCATGAGCCCAAAACCTGCATGACCCCACATTTAAAAGTGCCGGAAAAAGGAGTCTTTCAACCACCATTTTTTGTTTCACTGGACATTGGGCTATACCTGTCTGGGCCACGCATGAGCCCCAAAACCCGCATGAACCCCCACATTTAAAAAAGTGCCGGAAAAGGTGTCTTTAACACCATTTTAGTTTCACTGGACATTGACTATACCTGTCTGGGCCACAGCATGAGCCCCATACCTGCATGACCCCACATTTAAAAAGAGCGGAAAAGGGTCTTTGAACACCATTTTTTAATTTTCACTGGACATTGACTATACCTGTCTGGACCAACAGCATGAGCCCCCAAAACCCGCATGACCCCCACTTTTAAAAAGTGCCCGGGAAAAAAAGGGGTCTTTCAACCACCATTTTAGTTTCACTGGCATTGAACCCATAAACCCGTCCTGGGCCACAGCATGAGCCCCAAAACCTGCATGACCCCCCCAACATTTAAAAAGTGCCGGAAAAAAGGGTCTTTGAACCCCCATTTTAGTTTCACGGACATTGACTTACCTGTCCTGGGCCACCCGCATGGGGCCCATACCTGCATGACCCCCACATTTAAAAAGTGCCGGAAAAAGGAGTCTTTGAACCACCATTTTAGATTTTACTGGACATTGACTATACCTGTCTGGGCCACAGCATGAGCCCCAAACCTGCATGACCCCCACATTTAAAAAGTGCCGGAAAAAGGGAAATCTTTCAACCAACATTTTAGTTTCACTGGACATTGGGCTATACCCGTCTGGGCCACAGCATGAGCCCAAACCTGATGACCCCCCCAAATTTAAAAAGTGCCGGAAAAAGGAGTCTTTCAACCACCATTTTAGTTTCACTGGACATTGACTATACCTGTCTGGGCCACAGCATGAGCCCCAAACCTGCATGACCCCCACATTTAAAAAGTGCCGGAAAAAAGGATTTTGAAACCACCATTTAGTTTCATGGTCATTGACTATTCCTGTCATGGGGCCACAGCATGAGCACAAAACCTGCATTGACCCCCCATTTAAAAAGTGCCAGGACAAAGGAGTATCTTGAACCACCATTTTAGTTTTCACATGGACATTGACTATACCTGTCCTGGGCCACAGCATGAGCCCCAACTGCATGACTCCACATTTAAAAAGTGCCGGAAAAGGAGTCTTTTCAACCACATTTTAGTTTTCACTGGACATTGACTGATACCTGTCCTGGGCCACAGCATTGAGCCCCAAACTGCATGGCCCCCTCATTTAAAAAGTTTGCCAGAAAGGAGTCTTTCTAAACCACCATTTTAGTTTCACTGGACATTGACTATACCTGTCCTGGGGTAGCGCTTGTCCCTTAGTTATGAGTGTGGACCAATTGTGCTTCACTTTGAAATACTGGTGGTTAACGCTCGCGGGTTCCACGCCAGGTGGGCCCCCTTTTTTCTTGGCTTTTCTTTTCTCATTTATACTCAACGTGCTGGAGGTAATTGTCCTCTGTACTTTGTTCTCTGTTGTGCTCCATACTCCATGGATCTGAATAATCCTACATCTGGTTAAGTTTTCCTGTACCTCCTTGTACAATTCAGAGGAATTTTTTTACCAGCTATTTTGTACATGCAAGTTTTTTTAGTAGTTTAATTCTATGAAAACCAATTTTTAAAATAGGATGGAATCCCACCATGTCTTTGTTTCTCTTTTTGTAATTGTTTAAATGGGTTGTCTCAATCACCAGGGATTGATAGACTATGTTAAAGATCTTGCATAAACAAGTCATTTTGCAATATGTGTCCATTAAGCAGTGTCCTTCCCTATTCATGTTCTGACACACCATCACACTTGAGCCACTCTTGACAATTGTGAGAACAATATGTCTGTTACGAAAAACAAACATTTTTTTTTATAATAGGACTGTTGTTTATAGTGAAATTTCAAAGCAAAATGCCCAAAAAAATTCAAAAGCCATGACCCTTGACTCCACTTTGGGAACAATTTGTGAAGATACAAATGTCTGTTAGAAACAACATTTTTTTTATATTAGGACCTGTGTTATCGCTGGCATGTCAAAGCAGCATGACCCAAAAATTATAAAAATGACTTATGAGCCTCTCGTTTAAAACTGGTGAGGGAAGAAATGCCACTTAGAAGCCACATTTCTGTTCAAAAGGGACCATGATTATGCTGTATCTCACAGCTACTTGAACCCCAAAAAATTAGATAATATGACTTCTCAGCCACTATTAAATTGGTGTGGGAGAAATGCCACTTAAAAGCCACAATTCTGTCCAAAGGGTCCATAATTTTAGCTGTATCTCACTGCAACATGCTCAAATAACCATTGACAATGCGAAAAAACTTCTGTTGATTAATGTGAGTAAATGGAATACTGTGTTTGTCATGAAAACCTTGGCTGTCTTTCACAGTTCCTCACAGCAACACCAGCAAAATCAACGGTTGGAATAAGAGAATAAAAATTGCAGTATGAAATGATCATTTTTTAAAAAAAAGTTTTCAATCGAGGACCATTTCTGTTTGAAGAGGAATGCATGATAAGTAGACCGGCAACTATCGGTGACCTCGGCAATTGGGGGCGGGCCACATCATCATCCCCCCCCCCACCCCCCCCCCCCGAGATCGTGCTTGATTCATCTTTTATGAAAGTCAAATGATCCACATTATCTGTGGATAGCCGGAATGCGTTTGTCTGTAATGACTTCCTCAGCTGTGCTGAAGTTTCCGACCTCAGATATCGACGCTGGCTGCTGCGGCAGGACACACCTATATGAGTGACGAAGCCAGATTCGGGCCATCGTCCATTTTTGGATACCAGAAGTTATTGGGTCCGGAACCACTTACAAAAAACATCGGTGTTGAGACGCAGTTAGTAGTGCACCATGATCTTTAGCTGATCTCGTGTGTTGGATGTGTGCCTGATTTGCATGCGTTGGTGAAAGAGGTGGTAAACAAAGATTGCCAGGAGGTCACCCATTAGGCTTCTACACCCTTGCCTGCTGGCTGGCCACTACGGTAATTGGCACTTACTGCTGTCACGTCGCTGATGTTGTTCCACCGAAGACATTTGGGGAACGTGAAGAGACGAACAGATGTCTCCAGTTGATAATCTGCAAGGTCTCCATTTCCGCTCTTTGATTTTACTCTCTATTGGGTTGGGTTGGAAGGAAAGTGTGAGTTTTGTTTTGTTACCGGGGATCCAGGAGGGTTGGCCCACCAGTAACTGTTGTTTCATTTTGATGGCTTAATGCGAGGATTCATGTTGGAGGAAATGGAGCATCCAAGCACTCATGTGAGAGATGGAGCCTTGATTTCCCAAGCCTCTGGGTCGAGGGGGCAATAGCAAACTCGATCTTCCTCATCTCTCCTCCGCTCAAATTCGCGCCAACCTTTTTCCAAGGCTGGGTCGTACGGTAACATCGGTTTGTCTACGGAATACCTCTCCTCCTCCTCCGTGCTCCGGCCCACGAGGTTCTATTACAGCCCTGACTTGCCTGAGAATGATGCACCTGAGAGCTATGCGCACACCTTGCTCTAGGCTTGGACCCGAAACCACTGCTAATGAAGACAAATGTGAAATTGTGAAAATGTCGGGCCTTGTGATTTGACGGAAGAGAAAGGCTCGTGTCGCATCTGTGTCCGTCTCTCCTCCGTCGCTGGCGGGACCTGTTGTTTCAGAGTGTCCAACGAATCGTTCCGAGCTAAGATCACCACAGCTCATGCTGACAAGGGCATTGTCCGCTCTGGACCATTTTGGTGGCTTCTTCAAAACTGGCAAGGATGGTGTACAGAGCTCTTTCACTGCCTCCCACTCTCGGTGGCTCAACACCCGAGGTCCAGCTCCGCTGACTTTTCGGCCATGTGGTCACTTCGTACTGCGTAATGGCATTGCGTGTGCACATTGCTGGAGATGTGGAGGACGGAAAGTCCCTCCAGCGTGTTGCCACGTTTAAACATGAGGACGGTCTGAACGGGGGGAGGCAGAGTGCGCTGCAACGCAGCCAGGGCGGGACGAAGCAGGGTGCGGAACGGCGGAAGTGTGCGAATCTAGACTTCGAGCCTTCCTCAGCAGCCAGTCCAGTCCCCGTTAGTCTTTAGAACATATTTGGACGACAAGGTTCATGGAACATGTTCCAGGCTAGGTGATGTGCTCCAGTCTACCGTTCTTTAAGTGCGGGACAGCAGGATTTTGCCCGTTTCGACACCAACTTGCTGGCACAAGGTTCTTGACACCCCAGCCAGCGCTCGGTCTCGTTGCGGTGCTAGAGGCAGTCCACAGCTCCTGACCTGTGTGTGGACGGTCTCAAGACAGCATAATTACAACACGGCCTGGTTTCTCTGGGCTCGTGTGATGCACCAGAGGACCTTGGACGGAAAAGGAAACCCTGCACCATCCCCTGCGGTTTTTGAAGAAAGAGCGTTGTGCCGAGGCCTGAGAGCCACCGTCAACCCCCAGCAGGGAAATTCACCCAGCTACCCTGGAGCTGTCACAGAGTATAGCGGCCTGGCCGTGCTTACTAGTCATGTGTCGGTGGTCAGATGGTCTGTTCCGGACACTGATGAAGTCATTGCGCTTGAATTTTTTGATGACACCAGGGCAGGGACAGCTTTTCTGGCAGCAAAGAAATGCCTGCTCGGCATCTGGTATTGGGGGAAGGGAAAGGGCCATACGTGCGGAACCCATCTGTGTCCACCAGACGGAAAGGCAAACAGTTCCAGGCCAAAAGTGGCAATAGCGAATTCAGGCTTTCTGGCTTTGGGATGGTTTGGGGTTGGTTAAGTGTTTCTTCTGTCCCCAAACTGGTAGTCAGTAGGCTGGCCTGCATTAGGACTGGGCAGCTGTACGGCGTGCAGGTCGTTTTCAAATGGCGGAAGGAGAAGGGGTAGGGATGGGGTCTCTTGGTTGGTGCTGGTGGTACCGGGCGACGGTGGAGGCTGAAGCGGAGGTGATCCCTGATCATGACTCTGAGAGACATGGCAGCTGAGGAACGCTTGTGGTGGCGGGAGGAGGAGGAGGCGGGAGACAGAGGGTGTAACAGTGGTTGGAGGCTCGGTCGTCGGGCTCCTGGCCTTTTTTGGCACAGTGTTGCCTCCGTTTCAAACTCATGCATTCGTGCATGTGACTAGACATGTTGTGTGGTGGTTAACCACCTTAGGTTCTTGTCTTACTTATGCGTTTACGGGCAAAGGCAGCATATGACATCGCTGGGTGTATAGAGAGGCGTTGGTCAAAGAAGGGCCCAGACTTGAGAGGGTCCTGGTCCTTTTTGACGGCCGATAAGCAGAGGACAAGCGGGGTTTTGCGCTGACCGTGGCGTGGCGGGATTATATCAGCAGACTTCTGGCGACGCCTCTCCCTTTTTGAGGTGGATACCCGCGCCACTGACTCTTACCCATAGTCTTCCTCCTCAGTCCTGTGATGAAGCTGCAAGCAAATTCTGCTGAAAAGTCCACGTTGGATCCGCAATGTCGTCATCATATCATCAACCCACAGGTGACTTTGTCGTCCTGACATTCTGCATCCAGGAGCTGCGGGGCTCCAAGCTAGAGGGACTTGCAAGGCATGCCGACTCCCGGGGATTTTTGCCGATTGACCGGCTTCCTTCTCCTCCTCTGATGGCATCTGTAACTGTGCGTAAGAGCAGAGAAAATCATCCTCTTTGGCCTCTTGATCTGTTTAACATGCCTTCTGACCCAACCGGCCTTTTGTCATCAAAGAGAAGGTTCTTCAGAAATGGATTTATCCACAGTGGTGGGTACTCGAGTTGACATTTGGGCTGCTTCATGTTGGGATGGATGCTGGTGATGTGATGGACGTACATTTGTGGCCGTGACTGGGCGGGACGAGGATGTAAGACTGGTGGTTGCAGGTTGCATTAACCACTGAAGGACAGATTGGCGTCGCTGTTGTTACTGAGATTCACAGGGCCCCCTGACCCCCATCGATGACAGGCCTGACGGTCCTGAATTGATGATCCTCTGGATTTGCGTCCTTGTCGCAGCACTGGAAAGGTAGCCTCCTTCTCTCGTACCTTTACCTCATGTCCTTCCCCCTCTTTGCTCGCTTCCACCCTGAATTTACGCTCCATGTTCTGAAATATAACAATTTGAGAAGGTTTGGAAGAGTTTGGAAACCCTCTTATTAAAAGACAGCAAATCACAGCTATTTCTCAAATCTTCAAAATCAAAACAAAATTGCTGGTTTCCAAATTATAACTGCAAAGTAGATTATCAAACAAAGCTGGCCCTGCCGCCAAAGTGAAATAACACGTATCTAAATGTATTCGGATAATAAATGGGATTTATTTTGGCACCTATCATTTCACCTCTGGGTGATCTACAAAATTTGCTGTATTCAAATTTAACTGAAAAGTTGATCTTTATACAAAGCTAGCCTGCGCCAAGTGCAAAAAACACGTATCTGTAATGTATTCGGATAATAAAAGGTATTTTTTGGCACCTATCAATTCACATGTGGTGACTACAAAATTGCTGTATTCACATTTAAGTGCAAGGTGCCTCAATGAACAAAGCTGTAGTGCGCCATAAGTCAAAAAACCACGTATCTGAAATTTTTTGGATATTACAAGGTTATTTTTGGCACCTATCAACCTGTGCTGCTTGCTGATTCTTAATGTTAGTACAGTTGGTTTTATCAACAAAGGATGGAATGGGCAAATTGAAATTGAACACCATAGATTGATAATTTATACTGATATAAATGTGGAGTTTTGCAACCTAACAAAAGTGGAACTGCAGTTACTAGAAATATGTGTATCCATATAAGGTCGATGCACCATTATCCAGGAATATTTCAATAGAAAACTGTTAAATAATAATGGCTATTGCTATGTCTACACTATGTCTTTGGGAAACTTTATCAGTATTCTTTTAGAGATTGTCCTGTGTTCGCCGCCGAGGGGGCCCCCCTCCGCTCACCCCGTTGGACGTTACAGCGGTAGATGCTCTTTTAAAAATTCCTCTACGACTATATAAAAATCTTCCAATTGCTAATCTAAGTAAATTGTAAGGATCACAGCTAATAGTTAGAGGTTTCTCTGTGTAGAAATATAATTAATTTCGCTGAGCTGTTTGGACTCAAGCATGAGCGCCACGTCCTTACTGCTCTGAGACGCTGAGAGACTACTGAGGTATGAACTGGAACGCTGTTCTATTGTAAATACGAGGTCATGTGATTTTTCCAGCCAATCGCAACCTTTCAACCATCCATGTCATGACGTCGCTACTCACATCTCACCTGCTCTATTTTCTTGTATCTGTTTGCTGGGCCGCCAAAATTTACAGGAAGCGCGAAAAAAGGCGACGATCTTAATAGGTGATCACTGATTTTTACTAAATTATCGCGAGCCTATAAAAATACGATCACCATTAAAAACTGTGCCGATTTCAACTTTGTCGATAATAATCGCTCAACACTAGTCATTAATATTAGATCTGCATGGCACTAACGCACAGCACCCTGTCAGTCAGCTGTATGAAGCAGCTACAGTGCTCTTATGTGTGCAGAAGCAACTTTAATGTTTGCACTGGTTTAAATCAAGTTTGTACTTATACTTTCGTAGCAGTGTTGCAAGGTAGTGTGGCATTGTCCCATCCATTTTCATTGTTCGTTGCTGGATCCCAGTACTTGGCACCGCTTAAAAAATTGCAGTGCATGCTTTATATGACTGTTTCTAAGGTGCATGGAATTGGACCCTATAAAAGCTAATTTTGAATGTATTCCTCTAGGCACAAAGTTATACATTATAAAGGGCTGGATGTAGAAGAAAAATTTGGACCCAGCGCTCAATTCCTGAAGAAGAAAAAAACCCCTTGTGGCTACTGAGGATGTTGTTATAATTAAGTTTTTTTTTTTTATTCCATTAAAACAATGAAAAAAGTGTTAACCTTTCCATTAATAAAACACACTTATCAATAAGTTCCCGATGCCAGTCTTCGGCTTCGGAGAGAGTGATCTGCGGCTGTGGGGGTTGGGGAGTAGCTGCCTGTTCTGTAGGCTCAGATAGGGAGGCCAACCATACAAGTGTTGTGCCTCTATAATAATACGCAAAAAAGCTCTAGGTGAGCACCTTTTCCTTTTCTGTTTTTAACTTATTTAATTTCAGACGTACTTTCACCATAGAGCACCACCGCTGTGTGTTTTTTTTCTCTCTCTGTTTTATATATATATAGATTTGATTTATGTATATATATATATACGATTGTAGCAGGTTACATCTGACCATTGATATCACTTTTTTGTGTTATCTGCTCTGATCTGAAAAACAAAGGCCAATGAAAAGCATTGAGAAAGGTGAGATAACATTCTGTGCCGTGATATCGGCACACGGTGCAATATCTGTTCTGTTTAGTTCTGCTACATCTGTTAAAAAAAATAAATATATATATATATATATATATATATATATATATATATATATATACACACACAGAGAGAGAGAGAGTTATGATGGACACACACTGACTTTCTGTATTGTCTGTGTGGACAGTACAGCAAGATGTACATGGATTATGACAGCTGAGATGAATGGGAATTAATTGACATTGTCCACTCAGATGGGGTCCACTACAGATGGGGTAACCCCATTAAGGATCTATGAATCCCTATCTAAGCAGTGAAATTCTTAGAATTCTGCCAAAGTTAAAAGATGTTCTACTACCAGTTCCTGATCTGGCTTGGTTCCAGACTGCCTAACTGTATAAAGTTTGTGAATGAACTCTGCCTGTTCTGACTTGGTACCATGATTTGGAATATTCAGTCATCAGCTGATGCAAAGACTCCTCTGAGGGTAATGACCTGAGTGGCAGTGATGTTCAAAATTCTGTACATGGTTTAAAGTGCGAAAATCAAAAAAAGATTTTGCTTCTTAATCTAGCTCCAAGTTACATTTGTTGGATCCCACATGTATCCAGATTTTGTTTTAATCAGTTACATTGAAAGTTGCAGGATCCAAGGAACCAGAAATGGACCACCAATGCTGGCCAATGGACCCCCAATTACTGCATAACAGTGAGTAAAGGAGGAGAGAAGGGATGAACAATCATCACATGAAATGTGATAGCTCATGTGCCAGGAAAATGTATTAGCTTTCTCAAAGTGGATAATGCTACTTATTCAAC
Source organism: Phyllomedusa bahiana (assembly GCA_025379985.1). Lineage (NCBI taxonomy): Eukaryota > Metazoa > Chordata > Amphibia > Anura > Hylidae > Phyllomedusa > Phyllomedusa bahiana. The sequence continues at coordinate 38,334 of JAODAL010028814.1, read as the reverse complement.
ACCACTGACTTATCAACTATAATTTTTCTTCCCTTATGATGGAATCTACAATAGAATAGATGGCTACATCACAGCTCAAAATCAATTTATGAACTGTAAAACTCAACTTGTTAGACCAATTTAATTATACTCTACATGACAGATTCAAGAAAGAGCATCACTAAGCACAGACATGAAAGATGCAATATGTGTTAACCTGATGAAGAGCTACAACAATTTTCCGAGCTTCTTGGTAGGTTGTTTCAGAACTCCAGTGGGGATTGAGTTTTTTCAAAGTTTTGGCCACCCGGTTGTGTTCTCTCACCCACAATGTATGTATTGCCGCTAGCGTTATGACTTCATTTGACCTAGTTTCACCTGCAAAGAAACATTCGATTCTTTCATCATCGGCTGTGTTAGGATCTTGTTTACAGGGTGATGGCATGTCATCTACAAAAGGCATGTACTCTCGTCCATGATCAGAATGTTGAACATTTACTCTCAGAAGACCTTCATCACTGGAATGATTTCTCAGATTCTCTTCAACAGCTGCTGTGCTTCCATAGACTGTTGATGCATCAATAAATGATGTCAAACCATTTATTTGTTCTCTTGGGCTAGTATTAGAGGCAATTCCAAACCCTGCACTCTGATCTCCAGTGCCACACGCTGCTAAAGAGCGATAAAAGGGTATGCATCCATTTTGGGATAAGGAGTCTGTTGTAGATACCTACAAAGAAAATAAAACAGGAAAACAGGAAATATGTTAAGATTGCTTTGATGTTATTGCTACGTGCCATTTACATCACATGTTATGTCTATGTATAGTGTGAAGTCAGGGAAATCTTCCAACATTACTGCATTGTGTTATCTGATCTCAGGACACAACAAAAGTAATTAAAAAGCACTGTAGAAGTTGAGTTAGCTTCCTGTGCCACAGTACCATAATGTGTTAATTGTCAAGTTAAGCTGTTGCTGGTCAAAAAGTGGATTGGATCGCACACTTGAAATACATGAAGCAGGTGTGCTCAGTGAAAGACCTATCCAAGGCATACAAATTGGAGCTAGCTCTCCAGCTCGGCAGGCAGCTCTCCCACCAACAGCCGACAAAGGTCCATGCATAGACTGAAATGTGATACTTCACTTTTACTTCCTTATCACCACTATGAATACAAAAAGCTGGGAGAAGCCGACTATCGGAGATATTCGTCACCCAAATCCCAGGAATATGGTATCTATACAAATTTTAAAACATTTAATATTATTAATCTCATTTGTGGATATTCTACTACAAGCTATTGATGTTGACTGAGCCCACTAAAGTGTAAAAAATTGCACCTTTTTTGTAGGCAATAACAAATTGGTGGCTTTCTTCTCTTCAGCACTACTATATGGGTTCTTTGATATTTGGCGCTATTATCCATATCTGTAACACTGGGGAACACTCAACTCAAAGTTGGAACCATTTTTGAGTAGGGTTGGGGCGCTGACTCTGAAAATGACACCCGTTTTCCCCTATCAGCTCTAGTTTTGGAGCTCTGGCTTTGCCACTTTACCAAGTATCTGCTGCTGAAAGTAGTGGTCACTCAATATTGTACTAAAGAAATGTTGGAAAGTCATGTGGAATGGAAAAGATTTAAATTTTAGAACATTTAAAGAACATATGCAAAAAAAATATATATATGAATGTGCAGGAGCAAGTTCAATTCTATTCATCTGCACTACATGTTTATAAACCAATTAATCACAAAGACAATGTCGAATCATGTAACTAACATCTCATAAACTAAAGCTGCTAGAACAAAATGGATGGGATTTATGGACTTTGCAGCACTAAAATACCCAGGATAAGGTCAAAATTTCTAGGTACCCCAAATTTTTTTGGGGGTTCCCCAGTGTAATTATTGCTACTTATTCTGTTGTTTCTGTTTTCCCTCATAAGGTGGTGGTGGCCATCACATTCTGCTACAAGGCCCTTTGAATTGGGGTAATGCCCCTGGATACCTGTTTTTTTTCATGATATATATGTTAAATGAATATATATTCATTTAACATATATAACATATGGTTGATAGATGCCACTGTTATATTCTGTTTACTATATCCACCACCCATAGCTTATAATAATATGTGCTTAATGGATACATTATGAAAAGCTGTTGAAAAGCTCATGATGTATATGCTTAATGGATGCCTGTGACAGATATCATATGCTGGCATCCATTACCCATAGGTTATCATATTAATATAAATGTTTTTTTTTTTTTTTTTTTTTGTTTTTTACTGGGTTCTGAAGGATAGAATAGAGAATCTGTTACATTATTCCATGCCTTGTTTTCTGCAGTACACTGAAGTAGACCAGCGAAATGGAGGCTAAATGATACTCTTTTTGCATGTATCAAGCAGTAGAAGGCTATGGACATGTTAAATGGGTTGTCATCTAACTGTTTTCTCTCCTCACATCCTCTCAGGCTCACACTTCCTGTGGAGGCTATGGGTGTGTCTACAGAAGTGACTCTGCTAGCTCCCTCTTAGATAAACCTGTTACAGGGACATTACCGATGTAGGTGATATAAAAAAGAAGGACACCGTCCAAACAGCATGTGTGGCTATAATTGTGAGCCAACAAGTATTTACATGCTGCCAAGACACACTGCTAGCTGTTGAGAGACTCTGTTATCATTGATGGAATTACAAATAAATAGGCCCTGCAGACCTGAGAGGATGGCATAAGGCTGCTCTCAGGTATATACAGTTGAAACCAGAAGTTTACATACACTTTATAAAAATACACATATACGTTTTTCTCTCTAACTGACATGAAGTCAGAGTAAACCTTACCCGTTTTAGGTCAAGTAGGATTACCAAAATCATTTAGATTTTCCAAATGCCAGAATAATGAAAGAAATAAATTTTTTAAACCATTTTTATTACTTTCTGCAAAGTCAAAAGTTTACATACAGATGTAGCAGAACTAAAAAGAACAGATAATGCGCCGTTATATCATGGCACAGAGTGTTATCTCTACTTTCTCGATGCTTTTCAATGGCCTTTGTTTACAGATGAGAACAGATAGCTTGAAAAGCCGTGATATCACGGTTAAGCTAGACTCTGCTACATCTGTATATTTCATTAGTATTTGGTAGCATTGCCCTTAAACTGTATAACTTGGGTCAAATGTTTTGGATATCCTTCCACAAGCTTCTCACAATAGTTGGTAGACATTTTTGCCTATTTCTCCTGACAAAACTGGTGTAACTGAGCCATGTTTGTAGGTCGCCTTGCTCGCACCTGCCTTTTTAGCTTTGTCCATACATTTTCACTAGGATTGAGATCAGGGCTTTGTGATGGCCACTCCAAAACATTTACTTGGTTATCCTTAAGCCCCTTTTTAACCAGTTTGGCAGTATGCTTTGGGTCATTGTCCATTTGGAAGACCCATTTCCGCCCAAGCTTTAACTTCCTGGCTGATGTCTTGAGATGTTGCTTCTGTAATACCACAAAATCTTCTTTCCTCATGATGCCATCTATTCTATAAAGTGTTCCAGTCCCTCCTGCAGAAAAACAACCTTACAGCTGCCAACCCCGTGTTTCACAGTCGGGATGGTGTTCTTAGGCTTCCAAGCTTCTCCCTTTCTCTTCCAAACGTAACGATGGTCATTATGGCCAAACAGTTCAATTTTAGTTTTGTCAGACCACAGGAAATGTCTCCAAAAATGTAGGTCTTTGTTCCTTTGTGCACTTGCAAACATTAATCTTGCTTTTATATATTTCTTTTGGAGTAATGACTTCTTCCTGGCAGAGTGGCCTTTCGGCCCATGTTGATACAGTACTTGTTTCACTGTGGATAATGACACTATCTTAACAGCTTTCACCAGCATCTTCACAAGGACTATTGATATTTTTCTTGGGTTGATATGCACATGATGGACTAATTCACATTTATGTCCGAGACACAGAACACGTCTCCTTCCTGAGCGGTATGATGGCTGGATATTCCCATCATGTTTGTACAGATGAATGAGGCACCTTAAAGTATCTGAAAATTGCACCCACAGATGATCCAGACTTGTGCAAGTCCACAATAATCAACCTGATATCTTGGCTGATTTCTTTAGACTATTCCATGATGTCAGACAGTCCGGGTCGATAATGGTACATCAAAGCCACAAATCGGAAACCAGGAGAATAACGGGAAGCAAGCCAAGGGTCAAAACACAGGAGGTAACGCAGTACAAAATCGGAGGACAGAAACGTAGTCGAGGAGCAAGCCGAAGTCAGGAAATCAGGAGTAAACAAGCAAAACCAGGAATACAGGGGAAGCACAAGGGATTACCTTTATCAGGCAAAGACTGACAGGAATGAGCGAGTTTAAATGAGGTGCCTGGACTCCGCCCAGCAGACGATTGGTACGGACTCCGGGCCCTCCTATTGGCCAGTGCGACACACCCTCTGGCCTGATTAGGAGTCGAGCTGTCACTCCTAGGCTCATCAACCCGACCTCTCCCTGGGTGTGTCGACTGCCCAGAGGGATTGACCCCTGCCATGCCTTGCTGCTACACGGTGGGAACATGCACTGTGACAGAAGCAGTGTGTTTCTGGTGTGCTTAAAAAATACATCCACAGGTGTTTCTCTAACTCAGATGTTGCCAGAAGCTTTAAAAGACATGACATCACCATATGGGCTGTTCCAAATTGTTTAAATACATAATATTCCTAGTGTATGTAAACTTTTGACTTTGCAGAAAGTAAAAAAAAATGCCTTAATAAATGTTCTCTCATATTATTCTGGCATTTGGCAAATATAAATAATTGTGGTAATCTTAATTGACCTAAAATGGGTAAGGTTTATTCTGATTTCATGTCAGACAGTGAGAAAAACATGCACATGTGTCTTTTTATATAGTGTATGTAAACTTCTGGTTTCAACTGTAACTCTAATGGTTAAAATTTTTCTCTGTAGAAAGAATGCATCAGAGAGTGAAAAGCAAGCTCCGACCTGCTGCCAAGAAACAGCAGGGGATAACTCTGCCATCCCAGCCAGGGCTGCTAGACTAGAGAGAAATGGTTGGTGACTAGAGAAGCTTGTATAAACAATCAGGAGGTGTGAAATGAAGCAAAATCAGAACACCAATGTATTTGGTAATAGTCTATATTTACCTTTGCCTACAGGTTTAAAGCTAATCAATAAATTGAGAATACCCCTTTAGGCGTATATGTCAGGAGTTTTTTCAAGACCTTTCAAATAAAAAAAAATTGAAGCCATGTGCAAAGAATTTTGCTGCACCATTAATAATGCAAGTGAATGGGGTTTTACAAATTAGAGCCGTTCCATGGATTTTCAATTTAGGAACAAGGACACCACTAGGTCTTAATGTAAAACAATACACTGTATTTACTATTGTTAACATGTATAGTAATTTTGTGTTGGTGATTTATCATGCTATATTTTGTATGTGTTTTTTTCTTGTTACTGTGATTCAGTGTATTTAAAAAGTAGGAGTTTCATAGTGTACAGCACACTATGGCAAAGGATACAATCCAAAACACATAAGTGTACTGATGGATAATGCATTACTGATATTTATGTACTGTGATTTTAACAGTTCAATAAATTAAAGTTTCAATTCACCAAAGAATCTTTTCAGCTGAAATTTTGTTTTGAAATTTACAAAACTTGATTAGAACACTGTGGAAAATTATCTGCATAGGGTATTGGTCACATCCTTTTGTACTTCTGTATATTTGCCGTAAATGTAACTCAAAGTAGTTCAAAAGGTGAAATCTGGGGCTAAATCTACATCAATATCAAATGTGAATTTTGCCATGGATTTTCTGGGATTTTTGTAAATCTTTTTTTTCAGGAGTGTGAACATAGCCTTATAAGATATACACTCACCGGCCACTTTATTAGGTACACCATGCTAGTAACGGGTTGGACCCCCTTTTGCCTTCAGAACGCTCAATTCTTCGTGGCATAGATTCCAACAAGGGTTGCCAACGATGCTCAATTGTACCAAGGGGCCCAAAGAGTGCCAAGAAAATATTCCCCACACCATGACACCACCACCACCAGCCTGAACCGTTGATACAAGGCAGGATGGATCCATGCTTTATATTGTTGACGCCAAATTCTGACCCTAACTCCGAATGTCGGCAGCAAAAAATCGAGACTCATCAGACCAGGCAACTTTTTTTTTCCAATCTTCTACTGTCCAATTTCGATGAGCTTGGGCAAATTGGAAGCCTCAAGTTTCCTGTTCTTAGCTGAAAGGAGTGGCACCCGGTGTGGTCTTCTGCTGTGTCCCACTGCCTAAAAGTTCGCCGTACTGTGCGTTCAGAGATGCTCTTCTGCCTACCTTGGTTGTAACGGGTGGCTATTTGAGTCACTGTTGCCTTTCTATCACTCGAACCAGTCTGCCCATTCTCCTTTGACCTTTTGCATCAACACTGCATTTGCGCCCACAGGACTGCCGCTCACTGGATGTTTTTTTCTTTTTCGACCATTCTCTGTAAACCCTAGAGATGGTTGTGCGTGAAAATCCCAGAGAATCAGCAGTTTCAGAAATACCCCAGACCACCCTTCTGGCACCAACAACCATGCCACGTTCAAAGGCACTCAAAATCCCTTTCTTCCCCTACTGATGCTCGGTTTGAACTGCAAGGAGATTTTTTTTTGGGACCATGTCAAATGCCTAAATGCACTGAGTTGCCGCCATGTGATTGGCTGATTAGAAATAAAGTGTTAACGAGCAGTTGGACAGGTGTACCTAATAAAGTGGCCGGTGAGTGTATAATACTGTATAAATTCTGTAGAATAGCACAGTGGTTCAGTGTTAAATATTGCTGTACTGGGGCATTAGATTCACAAATAATCAAGAACAACTTCTGCATGTTCATATGTTCTTCTATGTTTGCTTGACTTACCTCCCACAATTTAAAAACATACTGATTTAAAATTTAATAAAAAGCTATAGTTTCAGCACCAATCAGCTCAATGTCAGCAACGCGGTAAAGGTTTAAACTTTGCTATAGCCTAATTATGCAAAACCAGCAACAAAGTGAAATAAAAAGTTGTATACCACGGCACTACCTCCAATACTAAGAACCTAGGGCAACACGTATGATTTTTGAAAGTGGTATACCTGTTCCAGCAATAATGTGCCCGGATTTGGCGTACTGAAGCTATAAATCTGTAGCTTTGTACGGTTGTAGTGCGACACGTCTCCAGCACGTCCCCCAATCTCAGACACATTACAATGTACCGCGGGCGCTCTGTAATGCGCCTAATATCGGAGTGCGGTTGTTTTAAAAATATAGCAAATGGGGCTGCGCTAGATTTCGGGCTGAAAAGATGTCAAACTTCTGCCGCAGCCCCGTTCACACACGTCCACCATAGTTTGTATAACTCGGACAAAAACCACGGTCTCACAATGTACTAAACAAAATCGTTCAACATCCTCAGCAAATTATAACAGGTACATCCTAAATATAATCCAAACACATATCTCTATATTCCAGAAATAGATTGATGCTCTTTGGTTGAATATCTGTAATCAAAAATATCACTGATACCAATAGTACTATCTCACGTCCTTTACCTGTTCCTAACAGGGTCCCTGAAGAAGGAACTCGTTGTTTCCAAAATCCATTGGTCAGTGTGGAGCTAATAGGCTTCCGTAGCTTGCAGTGACATCACTGTCAACCTGTGCGTACCGGTGAGAGAGTGAACACCGCCGGCCGGGGGTCCGCTCATTTACCAAGCGGTACAAGTGTGAGTGCAGTTAGGGAATTGAGCTAGTACTATTGGTGTCAGGGATATTTTTTAATAAGATATTCAACCACAGATCATCAATCTACTTTTGGAATATAGAGGTATGTGCTTGGATTATATTTAGGACATAACTGTCAGCAGGGAGGGACTCATCATGGTCGGACGGTTGCCCGGAGCATTGAGAAATAAGAGACAGCAGAGAGGTGGTCGGTCACCAAGAAAAACTTGTGTGCAGTAGCAGTAGATAAAATCATCTTTATGTCCTGAACAAAGCAACATTAATTAACATGGCTACAGGGGGCTACTATCGGGCTATAGGGTGCAGCTATCTGGCTACAGGGGCTACTATCTGGCGACACGGGGCTACTATCTGGCTACAGGGGGCTACTATCTGGCTACAGGGGGGTATTACATGTCTACAGGGTGCTACTATTTGGCTACAAGGGGCAGCTATCTGGCTACAGGGGTAGCTATCTGGCGAAAAGTGTGGTAAATTTCATGGCTACAGTGGGCTATTATCTGGCTACAGGGGCTCCTACATGGCTACAGGGGAAACTATCTGGCTACAAGGGGTATTACATGGCTAATCGGTGCTAGTATCTGGCTACAGGGGCAACTATCTGGCTACAGGGGGCAACTACTGGCTAAAAGGGGGGCTACTACCCGGCTAAAGGGGGCAGATACCTGGCTACAGGGGGGTATTACATGTCTACAGGGTGCTACTATCTGTCTACATGGGGCAGCTATTTAGCTACATAGGCAAATATCTGGCTACAGGGGGTATTACATGGCTACAGTGGGCTACTATCTGGCTACAGGGAGCTTCTACATGGCTACATGGGGCAAATAACTACCTGGCTACCAGGGGGGCTACTAGAAAGGCTACCAGGGGGAAAATAACTACTTGGCTACTGGGGGGCTACTAGAGGGGCTACCAGGAGACAAATAACTACCTGCATTGGCCTATATACCTACATAATAAGGATCTATATTTCTACTTGTTGGGGGGCCTATATAACTACCTATCCGCTTAATAGGGACTGAGAAACCTACCTATTTTGGGGGACCTATAAGTTAAACCTACCTAATGGGGGGCTATACACCTACTTAAAATTGAGGACTGGGCCCACCTATTTGGGAGTGTACCTTCTGCACTTTTACTGTTTGGGGGACAAGGGGGTAATTATTACAATTTGGGGCGCTAGAAATGAAGAGTTTATACAGGGATAGGAATTGGTAGAGAAGAGCTGATAAACTGAGGAGTCTAAGATATTTGTTTTGTAAATTATACAGTGAGGAGTCGTGGCCGGGAGAAGACGTCATGGTCTGGGACAGATGGAAAAGAAGAAGAGAAAGAGAACTTCTCTTCAGAGACGTCTACTGTAAGTGCCTTGATGTAACTTTACTGTATTATTTAGTCACTACTGTATGTGGTGGTGGTATGTGGTCATGGTGTGGGGGTATTATTCCATAACTATGTGGTGGTGATACGTGGTCATGGTGTGCTGGTATTATTCGGTCACTATGTGCTGGTGAAAATGTGATCATGGGTGGGGTGGTTATTTTCGGTTCATAAGTCCTTGGGATATTGGTCATGGTGTGGTGGTATTATTCGGTCACTATGTGCTAGTGATTTGTGGTCTTAGAAGGACATTGGTACTATTAGCCTTGGGATTCTAGTTTTGTGTAGCAATGTTATTTAGTAACTGTATGGCTATTATTTTGTCATTTTATACATAGCACATTGTGTTAAAGCCTTTTGTATATTTTGGCTTTGGTTGATGGTGATGCACTGTGTTGCATTGTGGCACATTATGTTATGGGGGAGGCGAAATTTCTTCACCTCGCCCTGAGTGCAATTTAGCCTAGTAATGGCCCTGACTGGAACCTGCTCCTATCTCAGAAATGAGCCCCCAAAATTGTCAGCTCAAAATGGAGAGCCGGTCTTGCTTGTGCAGAAATCTCCATTCTGTTCTACAGGAGTTTCAAATACAGCTGAGGGCCATTTTTCCCTTTAAGTGCTGTAATATTTTATTATGTCTTCAGTATCTTTCTGTTTCCATTAAGTAATAAGAATATGCATAACAGAATAAGTTTAACAAGAAGAAAAGTTTTCTGTGACATTTATTGCAACATTGAATTTGGATGAAAATGCTGTATAATGCGGGCCTTGATGTTGGGTGGTGGTTATATAAAAGGTTTTTAAATAGTCTGGAAGAACATGAAACTCAGTAATGATTATAACATTATCTCAAAAGACCCCTTATTCACTCATCTCATTAACGTAGTAAAGTGCCTAATCCCTGGGAGACCAGAGGTAAACTATCTTACCATCTGTTAGAGAATGATATCTAGAAAGAGAGAGGAACCAAGTTTCACAGGAAACATCTAATAATATAATAGTTACAGATCTGGTCCCCGGTGATAAAAGTCTCTTGAATGTCTGAAAAATGATCTTGCAATTTACCAGTTATTTGTGAAGCTTCCTTTCCATATTGCTGTTAAGCTGCCATTTTAATGCAAGCTGAGCCTATTTATTTGCATAACATATGATTAAAAAACCAACTTGATTATAACAGATAGTAGTTATGTTAATTAATATGATTGCTTCTTGATTTTAATTAGATATTTTACATATATAAAATCCCACATATGTAGATAATATATATATACACACAGCCAGCCAGTATCTTCTCTACTCTGCAACTGAAGAGGGACAAAAAATCCGAAAACAGCGTTGTCTGTAGATAAGAGATACTGGCTTGGCTAAAAAATCCTTTTTGCTTTCTCAAGACTCAGTGGGTCAAAAGCAAATTGAGGATTTGTTAAACCAAAAAGGGGGGCGCTGTGGGCTTCTCAGCCCCTTCCCATAATGCCTTGTGATATGCAGATGCTAAGAGAGGGCGAAAAGGCAAAACAAAAAACTCTACAAGCCGTTCGTTCGGTGCTCTCCTTAAGGAGAGATCTTCCCTTCCTGAGCTACCCGATGCCTCCCACACAGCCAGCCAGTATCTTCTTTTACTCTGCACTGAAGAGGGACAAAAATCTCGAAACAGCGTTGTCTGTAGATGAGAGATACTGGTTTGGCTAAAAAATTATTTTTGCTTTCTCAAGACTCGGTGGGTCAAAAGCAAATTGAGGATTTGTTACAACCAACAGAGGGCGCTGTGGGCTTCTCAGCCGCTTTCCCATAATGCCTTGTGATATTATTATAAAGTAGTAATTCATGTTTTTCGTGATCTTGAGTATTATCAAACCAGACATACAAGATGTGAAGTCCGATTGACATGTATTGCTTTATATGAGAGCGATACATTATATTTCTTTTGTATTAGCAAAGGGAAAGACTGTATATCATTTATGCATTATTTGTGGTTCGATTGAATCTTTGCCTTATGGTCAGATAAAGTCAGTATCAACTTGTGTTACATAAAACATATATTCAACCACATATGAAAACTCCAAAATCTATTATTGTGCAAATGTATAACTTAAAGCTCCTAAACTCCAATGCAAAGCTTCTAAATGGGTCCCCACCAACCATGTGTCATGTAATATACTGATGTCTCATTATGCAGCAATTGCTACCTCTGTATCCCATATAGTAACACCTTCACAGTGACTGTGTATAAGCTCAGCCATTCAAGCTCTAGATTTTTATGGGTTTTTTTTCACAAGAAAAAGGCAATATCTCTGTCACCAAAAACTTCCAGAACAGGCCTGAATTATTTGGCAGGATGTGTGGCCAGGACTGCCTCTGGAATCACCCATTTTGGGGTGGGGTTTACACAAGCACCAAACTTTGCAGGCTATTGCGCGTCGCCAGAAATCCTTTAAGAGGGCTGTATGTTGTGCAGGCCTGTTCTAGATTTTTGTACAGCTCTTCACCATAGCTCTTTTTGGAAACCAATTACTGTAGACAAGCCTATCTCTTATATTTGTTCTGTCATTTTAAGTCTAGTCTGGGGACTTGGTGAATTTAGAGCAATATGTATAAATCCTGGCTCTGACATTCCAGTTCTTAATAGCTTAAAGGCAGTGTAGAATGTGCCAGAATGTATGACCCTGTTCTTCTGCAGGTCATACATACAGCTGCAGTCTAATGCCAACATGATAAGTCTGGCTCAGGCACCACCTTTACCCTGGTCTGGCTGGTCTTCTGCAGGTCATACATACAGGGCAGTGTAGTGCCAATACCACAAGTCTGGCTTACGCACCACCTTTACCCAGGTCTGGCTGTTCTTCTGCAGGTCTTACATACAGGGCAGTGTAGAGCCAATACCACAAGTCTGGCTCAGGCACCACCTTTCCCTGGTCTGGCTCTTCTCCTGCAGGTCATACATACAGGGCAGTGTAGAGCAATACCACAAGTCTGGCTCAGGCTCACCTTTAACCCTGGTCATGTTCTTCTGCAGGTCAAACATACAGGCGCTGTGTAGAGCCAATACAACAACTCAGGCTCAGGCACCACCTTTACCCTGGTCTGGCTGTTCTTCTGCAGGTCATACATACAGGCGCTGTGTAGAGCCAATAAAACAACTCAGGCTCAGGCACCACCTTTACCCTGGTCTGGCTGTTCTGCAGGTCATACATACAGGGCAGTGTAGTGCCAATACCACATGTCTGGCTCAGGCACCACCTTTACCCTGGTCTGGCTGTTCTTCTGCAGGTCATACATACAGGACAGTGTAGAGCCAATACCACGTCTGGCTCAGGCACCACCTTTACCCTGGTCTGGCTGTTCTTCTGCAGGTCATACATACAGGCGCTGTGTAGAGCCAATACAACAACTCAGGCTCAGGCACCACCTTTACCCTGGTCTGGCTGTTCTAACTGTTCTGCGCCTAGGTTTGGTGTCAAAGAATCATAAATGTGTTTATTTCTATGAATGTGATGTGACGCCCCCAGAACGCCCCAAATCCTTGTCACAGTAAGAAGTGTCTTTGGCGCATTACAAAGGCACTTATCGCACCAAAATTTGGAGTGCGACAGAAAACTGGGGCAGCCCCGTTCATTAACTTAATTAAATTAATTAGGGCTCTGGCTTGCGGTCTGAATTTATTTAGGTTGGGATATAGTTCTATTTATATTGGGGTCCGGTCAGTGATCTGAACTTGTTATAAGGTCTAGTCTGGGTCCTGAATAGATTGTGCGGTCTGTGTCTTATTTAATTTAGAGTTGTGGCTTTAGGTCTGAATTATTATAAAGTCTTGTTTTGGCTCTAGATTAAAATACAGGTCTGGTCTGAAATCTGAATTAATTTAGGGGTATAGTTTTGGGGTCTTTATTTTTAGGTCTGGTATGTGGTCTGAATTTCTTTTAAGGTCTGCTTTGGGGTTTGAATTAATTTTGGCCTGTAGCCTTGGTTCTGAATTCATTTTGGGGTCTGAATCAACAAATTTTTCTGAGTGGTCTTTGGTTTGATGCCTCCTATTTCCCAGAATGCATTTGTGCATGGAAGCATTGTTCCATGCTTTATTCATTTTTCAGTTCATGCTGAAAGTGTACCGAAAAGTTTAGTTTTTTCTGCTACTACTGGCAAGTGTGCCTTTACAATAACTTTGACTTGGAACTGGTAAATATTTGGTGGAAGCTCCATTTCACAATTTATTATTGGGAGAAAAGAGTTAATAATGCAGTGAATGTCAGCGTGTAGTAGTTCCCTATAAAAGGAACCTGTCACCTACTTTATGCTGCATGAACCCAAACTTGTAGGTTTATCCTGGTGTTTCAAGGTAAAAACCAGGTGAAGTCGGGCTGTGTGTGGGGAGAAGCGGCTGGGAGAGATTAGTAAATTGTGCAGTTTCTATTCACCCCCACAGCTTTACTGACAGCTCTCTCCCATGTTTGCCTAGACCAGGGGTGTCAAACTGCGGCCCTCCAGCTGTTGGGAAACTACAATTCCCATCATGCCCACTGTTATAGATTATGCAAATGCATGATGGGAGTTGTAGTTTCCCAACAGCTGGAGGGCCGCAGTTTGACACCCCTGGTCTAGAGGGAGGGAGCTGTCAGTTTAGCTGAGAGGACAGGGAAAAGCTGCACGTTGGACTTAGGCTATGTCTACACTGCACAGAAAAAAGGCAGTTTTTCCAGTGATTTTTGTTTTCTAAAAACATTGGAAAAACGACTGTAAGCAGCACGCATAGACTTATATTGTAAAAACGTCCTGCTGTCTACACTGAGCTTCTTTTTTCTGCTCGTTTTTTTTTACTGGTCGTATTTTGCAACATGCTCTAAAAAACGCCAGAGCCGGGCAGAAAATTTACTACAGGAGCCTATGTAAAGCGGCGGATGTCTTTTGCGCGTTTTGGGCACGTTTTCCCACCTATAGTGGGTGTTAATAAAGGTTATATATTATCAAATTTGCATACAAGTGTCTGATGTGTCCTTTTTTGTACCTTTTGCAATAAAATGATCATGCTTTGGTCGCTAACAATTTTGCGCAATTGATTTTTTTTCTGCTAAAAATACGTTTTTTTATGGATTTTGGTGTCATAATCCTTTTTTTATGGATTTTGGCACAAAAATACTTTTATTTACAGATTTTGGCACTAATAAAGTTACCCCGCTTCTGACGCCAAAAATACGTTTTTTTACGGATTTTGGCGCCAGAATCCTTTTTTTACGGATTTTGGTGTTAAAATGCTATTCTTAACATAATTTGGCGCTAATAAAGTGATCTCGCTTCTGATGCAAAAAATACTTTTTTTACGATTTGGTGCAAGAATTTTTTTTACAGTTTTTGGGAAATTAAAATATTTTTTTTACAAATTTTGGCGTAATAAAGTTATCTTGCTTCGGACCCCCAAAAAATACGTTTTCTCACGGTTTTGGGCCCGAATCCTTTTTTTCGGATTTTAGTTTTAAAAATCCTTTTTAAATATTTTCCCCGCAAATAAAGTTATCTAGCTTCTGATGCCAAAATCTTTTTTTTACTGATTTTGGTCCAGAATCAATTTTTTTACGGATTTTGGCGTAAAATCCTTTTCTAAACTTTTTAGCGCCAAAATATGTTTAGAAAGGTTTTTAGCCCAAAACCCAAAAAAAAATGGTTTTTGGGCCGCCAAAATACGTAAAAAAAGTTTTTTTAGCGTCAGAAGCGGGATAATTTTTTAGCGAAAAAAATCCATAAAAATGCAGATTTAGCCCCAAAATCCGCTAATAAGGGGATTTAGGCCCAATATTTTTTAAAAAAAATGTATTTTTGGAAACCCAAATGAAAAATAACTTTATTAGCGCCAAAAACCCGTAAAAAACGACTACAAGATTACTTAAATGCAATAATTGCTTTATAGTCCCTTTTGTAGGGCGGAGAAAACATCCAAGGGCTTAAATTTTGCTCACTAAAAAACAGGCTTGAAGCAAGAAAAAAATTGCATGTAAAAAACCCCAAAAAAAACGATATCGCTTTTGACAGCAGGGGACAGAAAATAGTTTCATGAACGCTTTGAAATTCGTTTTCGTTAGTTTTTTGTCCACTGCAGTGTAGACATAGTCTATCTCTCCCGGCTGTGGCCACTTCTTTCATACCTGTCCCAACTTCACTGAGTGTTTTACCCACATGGTTGGGACAGGGTTACCTGCAGCTATTTCATGCTGCCCATTTTTTGAGCAGCACAAAGTAGCTGACAGCTTCCCTTTATTATGCCAGGGGTAACTTTATGAATGATTGTCCACCTTGCAACTACAGGTAGTCTTCGGGTTTTGAACGGAATATGGACTTTTTTCAGCTTTGGATAGTGTAGGGAAGGGTTAACAACCCTTTTACATTTGTTTTGCTATCTGTGCCACAATTTAGAAGACTTTACCTCACTTTGCTCTCAGTGTGTGTGGGTTTTACACTTGTAGTTCCCCGGCTAGCTGCGTGGAAAATGGAAATAAAGTGCCGAGCCACAGCAGAATATTAACCCCTTAAAAACCCAGCCGTTTTAGCCCTTTCGACACGCCCCCATTTTTGGGAAAATTTAATGTGTCCTTTTGTGAGAATAATTTTGCATTTTACTTATCCCTTGATTCAGAGATTGTTTTTCGTGACACATTTTGCTTTAAATTGTAGAAATTTTTAGCCATACAATCCCTTGTTTGTTTTTGGAAAAATTAAAATTTGAAAAAAATTTTTTATTTTGAAAGTTCCAAAAATTTTTTCGTGAAGCAGATAAATTTTTCACCACAAAAAAGGTTTTTTAACTAGCATCTTCCATTGTCCACTATTAAATTGGGATCATTTTTTTAAAAAATTTTCCCTTTTTTTTTTTTACATTAGAGGGTTAGAAACTTAGTAGTATTTCTTACATTTTTAAGAAAATTTACAATATAAATTTTTTTAGGGCCACTCCGCTTTGACGTGGTTTGAGGGGCCTGTATTTAGATACCTCATAAATGTGCCATCTAAAAAATAGACCCCTTAAAAATATTTACAACAGGTTTAGGAAGTTTGAAACCCTTTTGGTATTTCACAAAATTAAAACAAAATGGGGGTGAAATTTCAAAATTTTTTTTTTTGCAGATTTTCAATATTTTTATTATTCATGGAATACGTAAATGGACAAGGTAATGCAATTAATATATTTCCTCCGGTCTGCCATTTTAGGATATCCCATATGTGGCCCTAGTGCATTATTTGGCGCAACCATATGTCCCAGAATAGGGGAGCCAACTGGACTTGGGGTCTCATTTTCATGGATTTTATTTAGGTGCCCTTTTTAGGTTTAAAGGGGCCCTAAGCAGTTTAAAATTAATAAAAACCCTAAAAAAACCCAATTTGGAAAATAAACCCCCTTTAAAGGTATTACACAGTGTGTAGTGGTATTCGACCCCCCCAGGTGATTCACAATTTTTTTTTTTGCATTAGGCTGTGAAAATTTAAAAATTTTTTTTTCCTAATCGCAATTTTACTTAATGTTTCAAATTTCAAGGAATCCCGGAAAAAAAAAAGAACCCCAAAAAATTTTTTAAGCAATTTTTCCAAGTTTTGGCAAATTGCTTACATGTGGGTGTAAACTGCTGTTTGGTTTCTGGCAGGGGGTCAAAGGGGGGAGCGTATTTGGCTTTTGGAACGCAGATTTTAGTGGGGCCATGTCACATTTGCAAAGCCACCAAAGAACCAGAACAGGTGAAATCTTCCAGAAGTCGCCCCATTTTAGATTCAACACCCCTCATGGATCTCAGATAGGGGGGTATTGTTCATTTTGGGCGCACAAGTGTTCCATCTTTTTTTAGCAGTGGGCAATTAAAATGGGGTCTGGGATCGCAATTCCACCAATGATTTTTTGGGCTTTAATTTTACTATGGGGGTCGGAACAATTTCAATGGTATAAATTTGTGTGCAGAGCTGTGTAGTTCATTTTTTTTCTGCGGGGTGAATTGATGCTTTTATTGGTACCATTATGGGGTCCATATGACACTTTGTTCACTTTTTATTAAGGTTTTTGTGAGGCGTTTTGAACAAAATACAGCAATCCTGGTAGTGTTTTTTATTTTTCTTTTTTATAGCGGTCACTCTGCGTGAGATATGACATGCTAGCTTTACTCAGCAGGTCGATACGATTACAGCAATATCCAATGTGTATATTTTTTTATTTTGTACTGCTTTTATACAATCAAAACACTTTTATTCAAACAGTAAAACACATTTTTGCATCGCCATCTGTGTACGGAGCTGTGTACAGGCTTGTTTTTTGCGGGATGAGTGGACATTTTTATTGGTATCATTTTTGGGTGGACAAGACTTTTTGATCAGTTTTAAATCCATTTTTTGGAAGGCAGAGTGAAGAAAATACTGCAATCCTAGTAGTGTTTTTTATTTTTTATTTTTAACAGTGCTCACCGTGCAGTTATACTGATAAGTTAGTTTTACTCTGTGGGTCGATACGATTATGGCGATACCAAATTTATATCTTTTTTTTTTTTTTTTATATTGAAGCACTTTAAAAAAAAAAAAAGTGTTTTCAGTGTGTAAAAGAATATTTATGCATCGCTATCTTCTGAGAGCCATAACTTTTTTATTTTTCTGTACACAGAGCTGTGTGAGGACCTTTAATTGGTACAACGTTGGCGTTTATTGGAGTTTTTGATCTCTTTTATTCCATTTTATGTGCTGCGGGATGAACAAAAATCTTAATTCTGTGATTTTTTTTTTTTTACGGCATTCACCGTACGGGTAAATTAACATGACAGATTTATAGGGCAGGTCGTTACACACGCGTCGATACCAAATATGAGTACTTTATTTATTTTTGATCTTTTTGGGGGCGATTGCCGTTTGTAAAGGGGAAAAGGGCGGTGTACGTGTTTTTTATTTTATTTTTCGTGTTTGGGTTTTACTTATTTTTCACATTTTTTACTTTTTCACATTTTTTTAAACTTTTCCCCATAGGGGATTTGAATGCGTGATCTTTAGATCTCTCATTCAATAGGAATCATTGCATAGCTTGTTGCTGTGTACTGGTTCTTATGGTAACTGTCAGTCACGATGCCGGGCCATGCCCACAGGGCACGGCCGGGCATTGTGACGTCACAGACAACCCGAAAGAGACACAGGAGGAGATCGCTCCTCCTGCATCTCCCTTAGTTATTGCGACCCGATTGTCGCGATAATTAAGGGGTTAACCACCCCAGAGCGATCTCGGGTCGGGGCCAATGCTGCGGGATGTCAGCTGTATATTACAGCTGACATAATGCGCCGATCGTGCAAACGGCGATCCATACCCTCTACCTGCTCAATAATCTGCCATTTTAGTTTGCTTACATTATGTCCCATTTCGGCAAAATGTCTTGCCAGTTGACATAATGAAAACCAGACTAGACGGCGTCTATTGCAGAGGGAGGTTTTCTGGATACATTCTCTGGACACATTAACCCCTCGAGGGATAAATGAAGAATGCAATTTCAATGTTTTTAATTGATTGTTCTTGTATGTTTACCTGTAAATAATTAGCATTTGTTTTTTAAATATTAATTGTACTTACGTTAACAGTATAAGTAGCGGATAGGTGAACGAGTGGGTATGCCTGAGGAAGGGCCGGAGCCCCGAAACGTCGCGGAGCTGCACACACCTGTGATGGCTGACGAGCACACAGGTCTAAGAACGATCATGCTGCAAAGCGCCATATGAACATTACTCTGAAGGATACTCCTTGCCAGGAGATCACTAAAACCGCAAGTGCACTGAAATGACTTTTTAATGTTTCATACAGCATTTTTAAGCGTTGTTTTGCCGAATGAAGTTGCACAATAAATGTTTGCATATATTGGAAAGTATTTAAGAGTGATTTATCCATTTAATATTGCATGTAAGTCGGGGACTGCCTGTATTAAACTAAAAATTCAAAAAACACCAACTCAACATAGATTTTAGAATCTTAACTGGTTCCCCCATCTCATTGTGTCACTACATCAAAGAAGACCCTAGAGACATAATCAACTGGGGATACCATCATTATCAAAGAGCTTTGAGGTCTCCTTATGTGCTGTATGTGACATGTTATAATGGGCTAATATTAGCCAGGGTATATACTTTTTATAAGCTAATGTTATGACATAATAACATAAGAAGTATATTTCAACCATTGATAATTATTCAGATAGGCTTACATGTATTTACGGGGCTACGCCAGAATTCTGGGGTCCTTTCAGCCCATAAACTGGCGCAGCCCTGTTCTTTAGATTTATAATCAAACGCACTCCAAAATTAGGTGCATTATCAGGCGCCAGCAGCACTTTGTATGTGCCTGAGATCGGGGGAGTTCTGGAGGCGTGTCGTACCACTATCATATGATTCTACACATTTTTGACGGGAGGACAGTGAAAACTAGGCGCAAAACTTTTAGAACAAGCACATCAAGTTAATTGTGGTCTACCTGAGCCTGAGTTGTCTTTTTGGAGATAGAAAATGCCTAATCTATGACCCACAGTTGAACAGGTTCATAAATTCAGGTGCATTCTACGCTTTTAATGCACGCAATAAAATTGACGCCTGGGCGCCAAAAGTCATACATTTTACCCATAGTGTATAAACAACAATAACTATGTGTGTAGGAATATTTAGCATTATTTTAGACACAAAAAACAATACCGTAAATTTGCCAACTTATTTGAAGTATTAATCTTTAGTGACCAAAAAGTACAATTCAAGGTGAGATCCTTTGCTTGGTCCTGAAAGTGAAAGTCCACAACGGAATAGCATTGTATTAACTACACATGTTACAAATTCTGAAATGATTAATTTCTCAAAATATCTTTAAATTGGTTGGAGTTTTGTTTTTCTGTTACAGAGCTCTCTTTATAGAGATAGATGTAAAGATAACATGCTGACTGCCTGTAGCCGCTAGTAGAGAAAGCTTAGGAGACTAGCTGCATGTGATTATACACTGACAAATAAAACAGTGTGCAAGATCTTAAGCTCTCTCTGTTTTCTGTTAAATATATGTCTTTGCAGGTGATTTGGAGCTCTGTATTAGGAAAGCAAAGCTACCGTATAAAAATATATTAACAAACAATTTAATATAGAATTTGGGACCTAGAAATAACATTATGAGTTATGAAAAACAGAGAGATGGAAGAAGTTATTTCATGTTGATGAGTTTATACTAAGTATAGTACATATGTATTTGGTATATACTTACTGTACATAGACTTCCAGTGTACAGTATGTACTAACATTTTACTGATGTATACTGTATTATGTTTAACATTTGTAATATTTGTGGGTAAAATGTAAAACTGAAAATTAGTGGCATGTCTTGATTTCCATGAGGATTTATTTCTGCTATATGTGTATATTTCTTACAAAGAAGATTCTTCTGTGTCTGTATCATTTATTTATTCATACAGCAGTAAGCTATCCCACATTGTCTTATAGAGGTTGCTATCACTCATATCACTATCGTAATCTAAATTTCAAATAATTTGCTAGATATTTTTGCTAATCTACGATGTCTCTTCAATTTACCAGTAATAAAAGCATTAATTAAAAAATATTGGAGCACATGTATTAATACTAGTGTTGAGCGATTATAATCGACAAAGTTGAAATCGGCACGGTTTTTAGGTTGATCGGAATTTTCCGATCACGCGATAATTTAGGTGAAAATCTGCACAAAATCTATTAATATTGCGCCATTTTCGGCGCTTCCTGTCATTTTGGCGGCCAGCAAATTAGCTTAGAAAATAGAGCAGGGTGAGCTGGGTGTGCGACGTCATAATTGGGATGTGTATGGTTGTGATTGGCTGGAAAAATCACATGACCTCGTTTTACATAGAACAGCCCTTCCTGTTCAGCATCAGTGTGTGTCTGTGTCTCATAAGAGCAAGACATGTGCTAGGTCTCTCTCAATACAGCTCAGCGATACAGTTCTCTTTGTTCACACAGATAACTATGCTTTTAGCTGTGAACATTAAAACATAGGTAGATTAGAGAATTTCAGTTTTTAGTTAGTTAGGCTAAGACTTTGAAAGAGGCATCTAGCGCTGTACAGCCGCGGGGGGAGGGGAGGTCCGGGCGAACACAGACAGACAGGCTGGCAGGCTTTTGAATGGAGAGTGGATATTGTGCAGTCCATACTGCTGTGACCCTGCATTGAAATGGCTTTTTATTAACAGTTTTTGGCCAGTTTTTTTTTAAATTTTACCTTATACTTTGTGCAGCCTATACTTATATTAGGATACAGATCTTTTCTAGTAACTGCAGGTGTATTTGATAGGTGCAAAACTCACCTTTTATCATCTGTACACGATTAAATTAGTTTTTTTTTCACTTTGGCGCAACTCAGTTTTGTTCAAAGACCCACTTTGTACTTACAATAGGATAGAGAACTTTTCTAGTCACCGCAGGTGTATTTCATAGATGCATAAACCACCTATTATTATCAGTACACAATTTAATTATGTGTTTTTCACTTTGGCGCAGCCCAGTTTTGTTGAAAGACCCATTTTGTACTTATATTACCATACAGAAATTTGCTATTAATTGCTGTTGTATTTCATAGGTGCAAAACCCACCTTTTATTATCTGTATAAATTTCAAATAGGTGTTTTTTTTTTACTTTGGTGCGGCCCAGTTTTGTTCATAGAGCCACCTTGTACTTAAATTTGAATACAGAAATGTTGTAGTTACTGTTGGTGTATTTCATTGGTGCAAAAACCACCGTTTGTTATCCGTATAACTTTTGAATAGCTGTATTGCACGTGGTGAGGCCCTAGTTTTTTCAAATAGCCACGTTGTACCACAATTCTGATAGAAAAATTTTCTAGTTTGTCATTGTTGCAAAAAACGCAATTTCTCATCCATGTAACTTTTGAATAGTTTTATTGCGCTCATTGAATCTGTTTGGTGCAGGTAGCGCACTTGTATGATAGTTTGTTGAAAACTATCAATTCCTAGTCCTACTGGGCAGTTGTAAATCCCTGGGACTGAAGGAAGAACACTGTTGATTTTGTCCAACGGTTCTTCCACCAGATCGCATTTCACAGGTATTCGCTAGAAACATTTCAGTTTCCTAATTGGCTGTAGGAAATTAGAGGGATATAAGAATAGATGTGATTTGCCGTCTTTTAATAAGAGACTGTCAAAAACTCTTACATACTTTCTTAAATTTTTATCTTTCTGAACATGGAGCGAAATGCAGGTGGTAAGCGAGCAAAGAGGGGTATAGGACATGGTGGTAGAGGTACGAGAGAAGGTGCTCCTTCCAGTGCTGGCGACAACACGCATGCCAGCGGATCGTCGGCTGCAGGACCATCAGGCCTGTCATCACTGGGTCAGGGCCCTGTGAATCTCAGTAACGAACAGCGTCGCCAATCTGTTCTTCAGTGGTTAATGCAACCTGCATCCAGGAGTCTTACCTCCTCATCCTCCCAGTCATGGCCACAAATGTCAATGTCTAGTTCAACTAAAATGGTGGTTGAAAGACTCCTTTTTCCGGCACTTTTTAATCTGTGGGTCAGACAGGTTTAATGGTCATACTGTGGTACAGAACTGGTATAGTCAATGTCCAGTTCAACTAAAATGGTGGTTGAGGGGGGCAGGACCGGAAGCCCATGGCGACGGACGTGTAACATAGGAGCTCCACAGCACGGCTACCTTCTCGGGGGAGAACTAGCGACACCCTGGCATCAAAACTCCAGTGAAAATCTCCACACACAGCTCCTGCTCTCCTCCACATGCCGGCGTGCATGTGGGATCGAGGACTACTTCCCGGGCGCAGCAGCGGCAAAGTCCTGCGACTCGACACGTGGCGGGCGCCATCTTCTCTCCTCCCGGCAGCCGGACGCGCCGCTCCCACCATCAGCGGAGCGCAGCCGGCATCTAGCTGCAGCACCAGAGCCTGTGAGGGACCAGCCACGAAACGAGGGACCTCTCTCCACCACAGACACTGGCACCTCCCTGCGCCTGAAGCACAAACAGGTCAGTGGGCCTCTCCAGCCAGGAGCCTTGCGGCAGCAGCAGTGGGCATCCAAACTTAACCTCTGCAATACCGGAGTACTCTCTCGGCTCCCTACGGCTACCCACTCACCATCAAATCACCTGGGGCCGTACAGCTGCCCTGCCAGCCCCCAAATACAGCCAATCATCTCCTCAGGGGACTTACCTGAACCCCAGCATCCAGGGGACCTGCAAATATCAACCTTGGCGACCCAGACAATGCCTCCTAAAGCCCAGAGACAGTACCAGGCCCAAAAGAGGGCTCCAGGCACCCCAGCCCCTGCTGTATCTGCTTGGACAGCATGTCATGATGACACCACGGATGCGGATACAGACGCAGAGTTGCAGAGACCGGTGGAGCCGAATAGAGGACCCTCCTCTCCTCAAATAGCGGGGCCTGCACCCTGCATTGAAGACCCAGCTGACACAACAGATGACTGGCGCACTTACTTGAAACATATCCCTACAAGAGCTGATTTCACACGGCTAGTGGCAGAGGTTAAGGAAACTTGTAGATCGGAAATTGCGCAAATGCGTCAAGACCTCACTCAAGTAGCTGAGAGAGTTGACTCCCTAGAAACAGCTCATGACGATACACGCCGCTATACTTCTCATCTGGAACAGTGCGTGACCTCCCAGGCTCTTCTGCTCAGAGACACCCAGAAACACCTGGAGGACTTAGACAACAGGGGGCGCCGCAACAACATACGAGTACGGGGTGTGCCGGAACCTGAAGGAGAGGAAAACCTCCAAGTCATCCTTGAAGCCATCTTCAAAAACCTTTTGGGACTCCACTGTCTACTCCATAAAGTTTGATCGACTTCACAGAGCGCTGCGCCCAAAGTCCGCGTCTCAACAGCCACGGGACATAGTTTGCTGCGTGCACGACTTCACGGTAAAAGAACAGATTATGGCGCTGTCGAGAAAACAAAAGCAAATTGACTTCGCAGGGGCCACTGTCCAGCTCTTATCATGGAACCTTTCCTGGATTACGTTACAAAAGAGACGACACCTTCGCCCCCCTGCTTGACACTACTAAAAGAACGGGCCATTCACCTACAGAGGGGATACCCCTTCGCCCCTCTTTTGCCTCTAAGAACAACAACATCCGCCCACTCTCAGACACAATGAGGACTTGCAAGCTTTTCTGTTTTGTTGGACCTGAATATAACGGTCTGGGAAATTGCGATCACTCAAAAATCTCTACCCCACCAATTTGGAGCCATGCTCGAAGCCGAAACGAGAAGGCGACGGTCAAAAATAGGGAACCTCTCTGGGTGGATCCCATCTGCCCTTGCACCCCGCCTCTCCAACCTGAAGAAACTCTAGATGATTCTCGGAGGACTTCATTCTCTTCACAGGAACCAAGCGGCGGTGAATGGCTGACCTAGTTATTACGGATTGGCTCAACCCTTTTCCCCATAACCTGATCCAATCCTTACCTTTCCTCTTCCTTTTTACTCTTATTTTCCTCTCCCTCCTCCCTCCCCTCCCTTATTATGGAACGTTTGCCAAATCTGTTTTCTATTGCTTTGATTAAGCACACTAATGTTCCTTTATACCACTCACTTATGGCATTAATAGCCGGGTTCACTTATGCAAAGAATCCAGTTTTATATCATCCCACAGATACGGTTTGGGTCTCCTAGACTCCTCATAGGCCTTTCATTAAACCACTGTTGACCCCTACTTATAAGATAGCATTGCTGACGGACCTCACGCAAGCCCTGTGACACTAGAGTTTTTCCCTACCTACCAGCCTTGCCGGTCTGAAACCCAGGGGCTACTTCTCGGAGTTCCCTAAACCCTCGATTTGGGGGGTATGTTGTTCCTCCTTCCTCACTCACCTTGTGTGTGAGGAAGGAAGTTTTTTGGTGGAGCCATTTCATTTCTTACCTTTCCTACTAAGGCGACTTAGGCCTTAGTGAAAATCTCAGCTTGAGAATGTTTTTTTCATTGTTTTTTAATTGTTCTGTGTCTTTGTCAGTGTCTTTGTCCCTGTCTCTCCCCCCACCTTTTGTTTCTATTTGGTTGATCAGAAATAGTGTTCCTGGCAATACTCCACGGCCGGCGGACTTACTGGTTGGACTTGGGTGATGTGGACATCAGCTCTTTTCTTACTCTGCTCCACAATGATTGATATATATTCACTAAACGTTAAGGGCCCTTAAACTCAAACATGAAAATGGAGGACTGCTTTTGACACGACCTTATCTGCGATCATTGGTTGCAAATACGGATTCTACAAGAATACCATATCTTTAATAAGGATAGTAATTCACTTTTGCACAAAACTCTATACCAGAGGGCTTTTCAGGCCTCGCCACGAACAGGAAAAAGACCAAGGCTCGCACAGCTATTTTGCTCCTAGTCAATGCCCCGTTTCAGCGTACAGAATTCAATTCTAGTCCCTGAAGGTCACTAATTGTTATACTAACGGGCTCTTGTAATGAGGGGAACACAACTGACCTCTTTGCCAACATTTACGCCACAAATAACCTCCTGCGTTAGGTTTCTGAGAAAAAAATTTTGCGAAAAATTGTCCAATCTCTCTCCAGGCCACTTCTGGGTTGGTGGTGACTTAAATATGTTCTTCTCTGATGATGAAGTCATAATTGTTGTTTACAGGCGGAAGCGAAAAACTTTATACCCTCTCTTGAAAAGGCCACTTAGATAGGAGGGAATCAAGAAAATGTATACGGAGCTTCGAATATTTACGACTATATGGCGTATTTCGCAACCACAAACTGAGCAAGCCTCTACACTTTCTTAATTTCCCCCCCCTTATCGGCTTCAAACTCGTGTCTCGATACTTCTTTGGGGATTATCCCCATCCTTCAGTTCCAATTGTCGACGCAGTGGAAATTCAGCCCTATTACTTGGTTCGGATCACGCCGCAATGACCGCTTTCTCTCAAACTTAGGGGGGCCACACGTAAAAAGAAAGGCCTTTGGCGCCCCTTAACAATTCCCTCCTCGAAAACCCCAGCATAGAGAAGAGGTATGAACAGGCTAATCACGAGATTATCTTTCAAGGTAAACGCTGGCTCCGGGTCACCTCACAGACCACGCCTCTGGGATGCACCAACAAAGCGGTGGTCCCGAGGCCACTGTATTGCCTTTAGAGATACCGTGTTCAAGAGGATTGCTGCCCTGCAGATGTCCAATGCTTGAGAAGCGTCTTAGAAAACATTGAAGCCCTACCCTAGCATTCACACCGATCCTTAGGAGCATACTCCGAGAGGTTTGTAGAAATCCCGATCGAAAATGTGGAGGTCCTGGTATTATCTAGAACCCGATAAATTGTTGGTCTACAGTAGGCATCGATATTTTTTCGGCGCCCAACATGGCTCACTCTATGCTAAGCAGGAATGCTCCGAGAGGAGACCTTTAGCAAAGAAACCATATCCCGAGATATAGTCAAGGTACGTTAATTTTTGATCCCCCAAGGATTTCTCGATTTTCCATTTTATACTACGCTAAAACTCTACAACCCTCCCGGGAACTCTACTGACCAAACTTGACTTATCGATATAACCAAGAAGCCCTACCTACAGGATTTTTGTCTTCCTGCAAACATTCCTCCTAGCCGAAACAGACCTGAGACTCTCATTGCAACCGGCATCTCAATTGAAGCGAGATTAGGGCACAACCCCTCAAAATGACACATACCTCCATAAATCCACCAGGACTCGGACATGGGTACACGATATTCATTACTTTCAGACCTTCTCTCCCCAATTGGCAAGATACACATGGTGGAACTGTTCACTCATTATTGAAGGAAGTCGAACAATCTTCCCCCATCTCCATGCTCCACTCCTACATACTACCTCTATAACCAAACGCAATAAGGACCACCTTGACCTGCGCAAAACTATCGGCCTATCGCCTTCCTAAAGCTTGATGTGAAATATTCGACAAAAAATTATTGGCTAATCATCTATCCTTAATGTCTGCCGGGATTATAATTAACAAAGACAAAGTAGGGATTTGTGGCTAGGCAATGACAGGGAGCTGACAACACTAAGACGGGCGATTAGACTCCTGAATTGAAATAGCGCACAGGAGACAGGAAACCAGCCATTTTACTTAGCTTAGTATGCGGGAAAAGGCATTGGATTGCCCTAATTTTGGAAAGTTTATGTCCCTGAAAGTAAGTATTGATATTGTCTTGGTTTTCGGGGGCTCCGCTCTCGTGCAACGCCCTCCAAGGTCATTATAACTCCATCCCTCCGTCGGCAGCCATCGTTTCTCCCACATGCTGACCCACACCACCTTGAATTAAACTGATATAAAATACCAGGATACATGGCAGGGGTGTGTCCTCTGGTAACAGATCTTCTTGCCTTGTGCATTTCCGATCCGTTAGCGGAGGGCCATATGCACACTAACAGGTCTTCTTGGCATCTGGAGTTCACGAGACAGGGATTTAAAGTATCGCTTTTTTGCAGATGACATAACTTCTGACCCTAATAAACTTGAACCACTACTTATCCCCAAATCTACTTTCACTCTTAAAACTTACTTTGGGCTTCTATCGGGCCTATAAAGTCAATCCATCTTAAACTAGAGGCATTGCCTTTAAATATCCCGGCTCCTGCTCAGCTGGATTTTGGTACAGACTCGAACTTCGGTTTACAACTGGAAGGCACAAAGATCTGTGAGGTAATTTGGGGATCAACTTTACCCTCATACAACCACGCTGTTTTTTCAAACAAACTACCGGATAAAATTCTTGGAAGTACATCAGTTATAAAGTCAATGGCAGAACGCCCCCTACCAATCTCGATTATTATGGTAGAATAGCAGTGCAATTAAAATGCATGGCATCTCCCTAAGATGAAGTATTGGTATTGAGACGATTACCACCCCCAGTGCAACGATACCCAGCAGAGACTTAAAATACTTATTATCCGCAAAGACCGCCTTTTATGCAATATTATATGGGCCCGAAAGGCAGACAAATATTCCAATTATGGGTTCTACTAGCTCCAAGACTCTGGTGGTCTCTCCTGTGACCTGGACATACAATAAAGTATTATTGGGACATGCGCAGGCTACGAAGGAAAATCTACCAGCACCATAAGGTCGTCACTATACTTGCATAATGCCTGTCATGGACTGATTTGGAGAAGCTATGGCTGGCCCCGATACACCCACTATTAGCTTCTGTGGTCTTAGACCCTCCCAATAACCAGGTTGTTGTTGCCACAACTGTTGGGCCCCCATGGCTCTTGAATTAGTGGGGGGTGTGGAAAATATTGTCATAATAAATTTAACCTTATTCCGCAGATATTCACCTTCCCGCCGACATTGTTTCTTTTCCACTCACTGCTACCGGACAGAACTCCCCTGGGTCCCCACAGTGAAATCATGAGTTCAACAGTCAGTTATTCAGGAGCTGAGCGGAATTGTAGACCACAGGAACACGAGGAAGATCTCCCTTTGATAGTTGCAGAGACGAAGGTATAAGTTACCGCCCCAACGTAATCAATAACTTCATTGGCGATTAGACAACTTTCTACTACAGATCTCTCTCCTTTCCCGTCTCGGTATCGATCCCCCACAGCTATCTTGAGTACAACTATGCGAGCAAACTCTTCTACAGCGGGGACCACTGATTTGCTCAATTATACATAAATGTTGGTCTGTCCACCTGATTTGGCTCTAAGGCCCCACTCAACCACTAATTTTTGACGAAAATCGGGTAAGTGTACAGTGGACCCCAAACGCCCATACCCCCCCTGACACATGCGCAACACAGTCGAGGGACCAGGCGGCAAGGTACTTCCTCCTGTGTCTCCTACAATGGAAAACCAAACAAACTGCCTGATTGCCACTCGGGTACTCCCACCTGTGCTGACCTGCATGCTTTCGACACTTAATATCTCTGATGCTTTCGCTGGTAGGATGTAGAAGAGACACTGACTCATATTATTCGTGGGATTGCACTAGAATAAAACCCTTGTGGGGAATAAACAGTCAAACTCTTGGCCCAGAGATATTCTAGCGAAGTTCTACATTCCCCGAAAACATCCAAGGTCTTACACTACTGAATATCTTACCTAGTGACCTGCTGCTGCCCCCAATCGCGGTTCCTCCTCCTACACATGATAACAGCAACGAAGTGTCTCATAAGCAAACACTGGACACAGTGCAAGAACCCCCTTCAAAAGATCAGTTTGATCAGCCCGAGGTGAAGGGCCCATCGTCCTGATGTCAACTGGATCACCACTCACGGCTCTCCTTGACGACAGGCTTGACTAATTTGACATATTCTGCGGGAAACCCTGGGACAACTATATTAATTATCTCCAGCCGCCCCAATGATGTGTGGCACGTTGAATGAGGGGCCTCTGACCATGGCTGATCCCACCTTATCTTGATTGTTTTGTCTCCAAACATTCCCTAATTAGACGGATAAGATAAGAGATCCGGTACATGCTGAAACACAAGGAGACTCGACACGAGTGGGTGATGTTTCTGGTTAGTATCTGCCATTTTCTGGCCGGCTGGATTACAGAGATTTGTGATCCTGTTGTTTAGGAATAAGAAAGGGCTGCGGATCTCTAGACAGAGTTTTCCTCCTTCCCTGTGTTCCTTCGTCCTTTGTCTCCCATGTCTTTGTTTCTGGTGTTCAATGTTTGGTTACCCTTAATGTGCCGTCACTTCAAACTGGTTTTACGGTTCAGCTGGACCAGAGGGGTTAATGGCGTTACACACGTTTATGGGATGCCTTTGTGATTATTTTTTATCTGACTTATCATCCGTCAAAATTATTTAGCAAAAGAATTGACAATTTTGCTATGTTTCCTATTACAAGCAATCTTTATGTCGGGACTGTTTGTCTTTGTTGCTTTTTGATCTTTTTATAAGATGCTTGATTTTGTAATAATTGTTTTACAAGTTGAAAACCTTAATAAAACATACAGTTTAAAAAAAAATGGTGGTTGAAAGACTCCTTTTTCCGGCACTTTTTAAATCTGGGGGTCAGACAGGTTTAATGGTCATACTGTGGTACAGAAAAGGTATAGTCAATATCCAGTTCAACTAAAATGGTGGTTCAAAGACTCCTTTTTTCCGGCCACTTTTAAATGTGGGGGTCATGCAGGTTTTGGGCTCATGGTGTGGCCCTGGAGAGGTTTTGTCAATGTCCAGTTAACTTTAAAATGGTGGTTCAAAGACTCCTTTTTCCGGCACTTTTTAATCTGTGGGGCATGCAGGTTTAAGGGTCGTGCTGCATTCCAGGACAGGGATAGTCAATGTCCAGTTCAAGTAAAATGATGGTTTAAATAATACTACCTTCTGGCACTTTTTAATTTGTGGGTTATGCAGGTTTAAGGGTCATGCTGTGGTACAAGACAGGGATAGTGAATGGTCTGTGATTTTTTTCTGTGGCTTTTATAACCTAAGTGTGTTGCCTAAGTTGTAGCACGTATCCATTTGACTGTTGTGGATGTTAAATTTCCCGCTTCTGCAGCCCTGTTTGGGGGTTTTAAGAATGAAGGTGTTGTTTCTCTCCCATAGACTTTAATGGTCATCGGCGATAATCTATCATCGACTATCGGAAATCGTCTTGATAATTGCCGATATCGACTATCGACCCGATGACGATAGTCAACGTAATCGCTCATCACTAATTAATACTATTATGTAGTAGTATAAATTTAGATTAGACTAAAGATGAGACAGCTTTATCATAGTGGCTCAGCTGTATAATAAATTTCGTCCATGTTTAGACTGTCTAGTTTACGTTTACACTGTCTGTTAGTTGGCTCAGTTTGCACTAATAACGCATTTTTAGTGCATAGTGTTGCATGTGAAACTACGCCTTTTCAAGAAACTACGGCCCTTCTAGTGAGGTCACATGTCTTTTGCTGGAGGTGGTGCTAAGATATCTAAAACAGACCAAAACACAATAAATGTGGTGTAAAGCACATACACCATTTTTTTAATGCAAATTGCACAAGATTTCTAACACAGTTACCACAGTAAATGTGCCCAAGTATTTATAAACTCCATAAATTTGTCCCCTTCGTATTGACCTGGTGAGTAAGGGGATGTTCACATGGCATTTCTTAGATGTGTGTTTGAATCCGTGTTTCAGACCCAAACGGACCCAAACGCGCATCTAACAATATGCACTGTGATTTACATTGCTTTCAATGTAGAACACGCATCGGTGTGGGACTGTTGGATCAATACGGGGGAATCAATATTTTCTTGTGCCTTTCCTCAGGACCTTAGCCTTAG
Source organism: Phyllomedusa bahiana (assembly GCA_025379985.1). Lineage (NCBI taxonomy): Eukaryota > Metazoa > Chordata > Amphibia > Anura > Hylidae > Phyllomedusa > Phyllomedusa bahiana. The sequence continues at coordinate 6,902 of JAODAL010028814.1, read as the reverse complement.
TCTTGGGAGCCATAAGGAAATATTTTTTTTCTGCACTCACCTCCTGCCCCTCTTGTATTTCCACCCACATAACCAAAATCCTACATGTTTGGTACCACCAAAAGCATACCAATTTGCAGAATGCAAATAACACATCATTTATACTGAAGAGTGAACAAAATAGCAACAAAACCTCTACAAAAATTATGCAAACAAGTTTTTTTTGTACCCCAGTCCATTTTATGGTACAGTCAATGGCACCATTAAAAAGTACATTTTGTCCTGTAAAAAACAAGCCTTATATGTCTTGATATGAGAAAAATAAAAAATTTTTGGTTTTTGGAAACGGGTAGAAAAAACGAAGGCCAAAAAATATAACCAGCGCGGGGGATTTGGTACACAAGGAGGGTTTCAAAGTGTAAAGGGGATCCTGTGTTTTCCATGAATATATTTAATAAAGATTTTCAATGCTAAGCTGTGTAGAAATCTTCATATACAAATACGTTCCCCATTTGTAAAAAAGCTGGGAAACCCCAAAACTACAAAAAAACCAACGGAAAGTACACAAGTTGTCACAAAAAAATAATAAAATGAAGTTTGGGATCAGGAATAAAATATTCTTTTAGGGAAAATTGCCTCATGGGTTCCATAGTCTTCATCATTAGGGGGGAAGTTTAAAAGTGTCCTGTACCCCTCCTTTAATCCACATATTTCCTCACCATTGGTTAAATTTGATGGACATATGTCTTTTTTCAACTGTACTAACTGTGTTAATCTGTAAGCATGTATCAATGAAAAGCAGCAAATCTTACCGCTAGATGATTCACAAAGGGAAAAGGGGGTTTGTGATGCAGGGCTTTTTGGTGGAGATTTCTAAAAAATTCACTCCTAAACAAAAAATAGGGTCTTTAATCCTACTAACGTGCCCTTATCTTCCCTAAAATCACCCCCTTTATCCCGACCCCAAAAAACCTCATCCCTTAAAAATGACCCCAAAAACGTCCCAAAAGCACAACCACCAAATATAGAAAACACTCGGGCCCCAGAAATTCCCTTTTTTTAAAAAAAAAATAAATAAAAAAATACATTAAACTTGAAACAAGTGAATAGACAAAAAAATTTTAAAAACAAAAATTTACATATCAGGCTAGAAAGAGGTATGTCCCACGGGAAATTGCATAAAACAGAAAAAAGAAAAGCCCAAGGAAACAGAGCCTCTTGCATCAAACCCGTATTGTGCAGCCAAATAAAAATTTTTAGAGAGCTACAATTACCAATTCTTCTAAAATGGAAAAACTGACAAATGCAGCGATAGCAAGGCATGTGGGGGAAACGTACAATACTCAAAAAAAAACACATAAGCAAATTTACATTACCGGGGAAAAAATCATGCCTTGATTCATGCCTTGATTAGTGAGGAAATCCTGCAGACTGAGAAACACATCAGGAATTTGTTTCTTTAAACCATTTTTATTTAGGTTCCAAAAAACAAAATATAAAAACCAAAAAATAAATTTCCCCCAAAAAAATTTCTTAAATTTCGGGGGTTACATTTTAGAATTTTTTAGAAGGAAGCCACTCAAATCCCCGGCAATAAAAAACGCCGTGTTCTCTTTGATGTTTTCATTGCATAGCACAGGAAGACAAAGATTTTTGCCAACTGGAGAAAACGGTTTTGGTTTTAAATAGACATTTGTATTTCATAGAAAGCTAAAATCATTTTCATTTTCCTATTCAGCACAAAAAGGGAAAAGGGGAATCAGGAAATATTATTAATATAAAAATTTTATTATAAACATATTCAACCCTTCTAAACCCTCTGCATAACAAATGTCATCTTTGAGAAAAAAAATTAAAAACCAAATGTAGGAGCTGAGCCCCATGTATACACAGCTGGTGCCCACTGTCAGTGGCCAGAACCAGAGATAACTCTAATGTTATGTTTTACTTCTAAAATGTCACAGTCCCTGACCTCAGCATCTAGGCTTTTTGGAGAAGGTTACCCCCCCTACTCAATTGCCGCACCCCAAAAATTTTCACAAGAGTCATCCCAAAGGTCCTGCCATATCATGTCCCTTGAAACCATTTAGGGTCAAGTTGAAATAGGAGAGAGGTTGAGCGTTTTTTTTTCGACAAAGTTTTAAATCGGCACGGTTTTTATTTGGGTCGGGTTTTTTCGATCACGCGATAAAATTTGGTTAAAAATTTTGGCAAACTAAAAAATCGGCCATTTTCGGTGCTTTTCCCGTCATTTGGCGGGCCGCAATCAGCTAGGAATAGAGCAGGGGGAGCGTGTGTGCAGTCAGATGGGTGGTAGGTTTCGATTGGCTGGAAAAAATCACTGCCTCGTTTAAAAATAGAAAACCCCCTTCCTTTCTGCCTCAGTTGTGCAGCGTTCTATTTTAGGACTGCGCTCTGCCTCTGTCCAAAGCTCAGCAAACAGCCAGCGAAATGTTTTTATTTTTTCCAAAGGACAGCATCTTTTGCTGTGAACCTTAAACTTAGGTGATTAGAGAATTTTTAGATTTGGTAGTTAGGCTGAAAATTTTAAAAGAGCATCTACCCCTGTAAAGTCCGGGGAAGGGGGGGGGGGGGAGGCGTGGCGAACAAGAAAAGCCTTTAAAGGGATATGGATATTGTCCCCCGACTTAGGGGAATGTAAAATACCCCACCGGGCGCCCCTTTCTGCCTTTTTCCCCGGCGAAATCTGCGCCTGATTTGTCGGAAACTGGGCGGGGCTTAACCTATGAAAATCCGCGCTGCGGGACTTAGGCTCATGGGGCGCTACCTATGATTCGCCCCCGAGGTAGTGCATCATACATGGGGGAAAAAGTCCGCCGGCCCGCCAGTGTTTGGGCCAGTGCAAATTTGGGTGCAGTGGGGCCTGCGCCTAAGATTGCCGTCCGAGGGGGTGCCTCAACATGGGGGGAAAAAGTTCCCGCACCCCCCCGGGTGGGGCACAGTGAGGGGACATGGGCGCGTGGGGGGACATGGGGCTTGCGGGACTGCGACCAAGTTTTTTCCGATGCGAGACAGGCTGGAAAGCGAAAATCTTTAAAGAGTCCGGCGGATATAAATAAAAAAAATCGCCTTTATAAGGCGGAAAACATTCTCAGAAAAAGAGCTCAAACCTCAAAAAAAAAAAATACATTAAAAAATCATTCCCAAAATTAGAATGGCCTATTTTCAAAAATAAGGATATTAAATTTGGGGGGAAAACAGAAATTAAAATTTAAAAGCTTTTCTCATTGTGTTGGTGATTATTATCGACAAAGTTGAAATCGGCACATTTTTTATTTGATCAAAATATTAGATCAAGCAAAATTTTGGTTAAAATCGTGCATCCTATTAAGATCGCGCCTTTTTTCGGCGCTTCCTGTCTTTTTGGGGGGCCAGCAAACAGCTACAGAATAGAGCAGGGTGAGTGTGTGTGCGACGCATGACGGGATGTTTTGGGTTTGCATTGGTTGGAAAAATACATGACCTTTTTTTTCATAGAACAGCTTTTCCGTCAGCCTAGTGTCCTCAGCCCCAGAGCAAAGGAGTGGCTCTGCTTTGTCCAAACATCACAAAATTTATTCATTTCTTCACAGAAAAACTCTACTATTAGCTGTATCCTTAAAATTTTAGTTGTTTAGAGATTGGAAGATTTATGTAGTGGGTAGAGAATTTTAAAGGACACTACCGCTTTAAAAACACGGAGGGGGGGGGGGGGGGGGGGGGAGGGGGGGGGGGGGGGGCCCCCCCGGCAACACAGACAAGCCCATACGAAAATTGGGTAAAGTTTACCAGACTTTTTGGGAGACTTTCACCGCAAAAGCTTTTTTATTAACAGTTTTTTTTGAAATTTTTCCTGATTTTGGGGCCTGAAATTTTAAAGGGTACCACTTTTTAGAAAATGCAGGTCTCCTTTTTTGGTGCAAAACTCCATTTTATTATCGTATACATTTTAGATAGGGTTCATTTTTAATTTTTTCCCAATTCCACCTTTTTTTGATATATCCACCTTGCACTTAAATTTGAATCCAGCATTTTTAGTCACCCAGGGGAAATTTAAAAGGGCCCAAAAAAAATCTTGATTTTTCGAAAACATAACAGATACGGGGTTTTTTGCTTTGGCGCACTACAGCTTTGTTCATTTAGGCACTTGCACTTAAATTTGAAACCCCAAAATTTTTTTCATCACAGGGAAAATTTAAAGGTGCCAAAAAAATTCTTTTACTAAACGAATACTTTAAAAGTTACTTTTTTTGACTTTGGCGCACTACAGCTTTGTTTATTGAGGCAGCTTGCACTTAAAACTGAATCCAGCAAATTTTATAGTCACCCCAGGGGAATTTAAAGGTGCTAAAAATATCTTGTTTATACGAAAACATAACAGAACGTTTTTTTGACTTTGGGGCACTACGCTTTGTCATTGAGGCACTTGCACTTAAATTTGAATCCACAATTTTTATCACCACAGGTGAATTTAAAGGTGCCAAAAATATCTTGAATTTACGAATAAAAAACAGATTTTGGTTTTTTTTACTTTGGCGCACTACAGCTTTTTTCATTGAGGCAGCTTGCACTTAAAATTTTTAATCAGCAATTTTATTGTCACCCAAGGGGAAAAGTAGGTGCCAAAAAACCTTGTATTATCCGAAACATTTAATACGTATTTTTCACTTTTGGGGCGGCCAGTTGTTGATAATCTACTTTGCAGTTTTAAATTTTAAAGCGCAATTTTTTAACCCCACAGGTAATTGTAGGGGCCAAAAAAACCCTTTTTTTATCCGAATAAAATTTTTTAGTAGTGTTTTTTTACTTTTGGGGCAGGCCAGCTTTTTTGATGTCTACTTTTTCAGTTAAATTTTAAACAGCAATTTTATATCACCAAAGTAATTGATAGGGCCAAAAATACCTTTAATTATCCGAAAACATTTTAGTACGGTTTTTTCACTTTGGCGAGGGCCAGCTTTTTGAAGATCTACTTTGCAGTTAATTTGAAACCAGCAATTTTGTTTTGATTGAGGGATTTAGAATAGCTGTGATTTTTTCCCCTTTTTAATAAGAGACTTTTCCCAAAAATCTTCCTACCTTCTCAAATTTTTTTATTTCGGGAAAGTGTTTTAGCGATTCGTTGGGGTATCGAGATCGATCGATAGTCGACAGTCGGCCCCTACGATCGGTTTTTTTTTGATAGTGAGCGTCGATTATGAGCTAACCATTAAAGTCTATGGGAGAGCAACAACACCTTCATTATTACACCCAAACAAGGCTGGAGAAAGCTCGCAAGCAAATTCTGCGGGAAAAGACCAGGAATGGATCCGCCAATGTCATCATCATCATCATCATCAACACAGGTGACTTGGTCGTCCTGACCTTTCTGCATCCAAAGCTGCGGGCTACTAGCAAGGGGCTCTGCAAGGCGTTGCCGTCCGCCCGGGATTTTTGCCGATTGCGCGGCTTCCTTCAGCTGCTCTGATGGGATCAGTAACTGGGCGTCAGTGCTGACTAAATCATCCTTTTTGATCTTTTAACATGCCTTTTGACCCCAATCGCATTTTGTCATCAAAGAGGTCTTCAGACAATGGATTATCCACAGTGGTGGGTACACGATGATGCTGATGACGACATTTGTGGGCCGTGACTGCGAGGACGAGGAGGTAAGTCTGCTAGATGCAGGTTGCATTAACCACTGAAGGACAGATTGGCGACGATTTTTCGTTACTTAGATTCACAGGGCCATGAACCCAGCGATGACGGGCCTGCGGTCCTGAAAACGACGATCCGCTGGCATGCGTGTTGTCGCCAGCACTGGAAGGAGCACCTTCTCTCGTACCTCTACCCCCAAATATGCTACCCCCCTCTTTGCTCGCTTACCACCTGCATTTGCTCCATGTCAGAAATATAAAAATTTGAGAAGGTATGGAATAGTTTTGGAAAGTCTCTTATTAAAAGACGGCCAAAACACAGCTATTCTCAAATCCCTCTAATCAAAACAAAATTGCTGGATTCAAATTTAACTGCAAGGTGTCTATCAACAAATCTGGACTGGGCAAAAGTCCAAAAAAAACGTATCTGTTATGTTTTGGTATAATAAACGGTATTTTTTGCACCTTTCAATTCACCTGTGGTGAATATAGAATTGCTGTTTTAAGATTTACGTAGATGCTGCGTCAATGAACAATGCTGGGTGTGCAAAAGTCAAAAAACACGTAACTGTTATGTTTTGGTATAATAAACGATATTTTTTGCACCTTTCAATTCACCTGTGGTGAATATAGAATTGCTGTTTTAAGATTTACGTAGATGCTGCCTCAATGAACAATGCTGGGTGCGCAAAAGTCAAAAAACACGTAACTGTTATGTTTTGGTATAATAAGCGATATTTTTTGCACCTTTCAATTCACCTGTGGTCAATATAGAATTGCTGTATTAAGATTTACATAGATGCTGCGTCAATGAACAATTCTGGGTGTGCAAAAGTCAAAAAACACGTAACTGTTATGTTTTGATATAATAAACGGTATTTTTTGCACCTTTCAATTCACCTGTGGTGAATATAGAATTGTTATGTTTTAAAAAAAAGTTTTCAAGAGGACCATTTCTGTTTGAAAAGGAATGTGAAGTAGACCGGCAACTAATCGGTGACCTTGGCAATTGGGGCCACAAAACAATCATCAGAGATCCATGCCTGATTCATCTTGATGAAAGTCAAACGATCCACATTATCTGTGGAAAGCCGGATGCGTTTGTCTGTAATAACTCCTCCAGCTGTGCTGAAGGTCCGCTCAGATATGTCACCAAGTCACCTGTGTTGATGATGATGATGATGACGACATTGCGGATCCATACTGGTCTTTTCCGCAGAATTTGCTTGCGAGCGCTTCATCAGTGGACGAGGAGGAAGACGATAGGTAGTGTCAATACGGTTCCCG
>JAODAL010028813.1:0-52705 GCA_025379985.1 Phyllomedusa bahiana | reverse complement strand
AGAGGGGGAGGTGACGGCAGCGCCACAGCAGCAGCAGAGGCGAAGGGGCAAAGATATTCTGGGGGGAAAAAAAACGGGAGTGGGCCCACAGAGTGGGACAATGACACAGTGGGGTAGGTCACGGCAGCATCCCTGCAGCAGCATGAGGTCAGACAGTGGAACAATGACAGAGTGTGTGGGTCACAGCAGCAGCAGCATGAGGTCAGACAGTGGCACAATGACATTCTGGGTGGCAAAACAGTAGTAGGCCACAGAGTGGCCAATGACAGAGAGTGGAGGTGATGGCGGCAGCAGCATGAGGTCAGACAGTGACACAATGACACAGTGTGTAGGTCACAGCAGCAGCAGCATGAGGTCAGACAGTGGCACAATGACATTCTGGAGGTGGCAAAACAGTAGTAGGCCACAGAGTGGCACAATGACACAGTGTGTAGGTCATGGCAGCAGCCACAGCAGCAGCATGAGGTCAGACAGTGGCACAATGACATTCTAGAGTTGGAAAAAAAAGGAGTAGGCAACAGAGTGGCACAATGACACAGTGTGTAGGTCACGGCAGCAGCCACAGCAGCAGCATGAGGTCAGACAGTTGCACAATGACATTCTGGAGGTGGCAAAAACTGGAGTAGGCCACAGAGTGGCACAATGACAGAGAGTGGAGGTGACGGCGGCAGCAGCATGAGGTCAGACAGTGGCACAATGAGATTCTGGAGGTGGCAAAAACTGGAGTAGGCCACAGAGTGGCAGAATGACAGAGAGTGGAGGTGACGGTGGCCGCAGCATGAGGTCAGACAGTGGCACAAATGCATTCTGGAGGTGGCAAAAACTGGAGTAGGCCACAGAGTGGAACAATGACAGAGAGCGGAGGTGACGGCGGCAGCAGCATGAAGTCAGAGAGTGGCACAATGACATTTTGGAGGTGGCAAAAACAGGAGTATGCCACAGAATGGCACAATGACAGAGAGTGGAGGTGACGGCGCAGCAGCATGAGGTCAGACAGGGGCACAATTGACATTCTGGAGGTAGCAAAAACAGAATAGGCCACAGAGTGGCACAATGACACAGTGTCTAGGTCACGGCGGCAGCCATAGCAGCAGTAGGAGGTCAGACAGTGGCACAATCACATTCTGGAGGTGGAAAAAACTGGAGTAGGCCACAGAGTGGCACAATGACAGAGATGGGAGGTGACGGCGGAAAGGAGCAACAGCATGAGGTCAGAAGTTGCCAAATGACACAGTGTAGATGTCATGGCACCACAACAACAGCACATGAGGTCATACATTTGGCACAATCAAAATCTGGAGGTGGCAAAAACTGGAGTGGGGGCCACAGAGTGGCAAAATTTACAGAGAGTGGGAGGTGACGGGGGGCAGGAGCAACAGCATGAGGTCAGAGAGTGGCACAATGAACACATGTGGATTTTCATGGTACCAGCAACAACAGCACATGAGGTCAGACAGTGGCACAATGACAGAGTGTGGAGGTGGGTGGCAATCCCAGTCCCTGGAAAGATGGTTGGTGGCAGATGGAGAAACGGCGGGTGGCAACATCAGAATAGTGGCTGAGGCAGGTATTTTGAACCCAGACTCATTTCTCACAGTGTGGGTGAGGCGTCATGGCTGATGTAGTCTGACGCCTAAGGCATTGGTGTGTGAAAATCCTGGCCGATCCACGCCTAAATTCATCTTGACAAAGGTCAGTCGTTCCACATTTCCCGTGAACAAGCGGTTCCCTCCTGGGGTAACGTTTGGCCCCCGCCGCACTGAAAACCTGCTCTGATGCCACACTACGGCCGGGCAGACAGCTTCTCCACTGCAAACTCGGCAAGTTGCGGCCACTCATCCAGTTTGGCTGCCCAGTAGTCCAGCGGATTTTCTAACTGGGTGGCAGAGTGTTGTCCAAGTAGGCCACCACCTGTTGGTTCAGGCTCTGCTCCAGGTCCTGCTGCTGCGCTGCTGCTGCTGCTGGCGACTGCCCTCCTCACTAGGCAGTGAAGGAAGCTGCTCATCAGTGACTCCAGACTTAGGTTGCTGCTGATGGAGCTGCTGATGGAGCTGGTACTGCTCCGACCCCCCACCTTCCCCCAGCAGCTGCGGCAGTAGTACGTGAGCGCTGAAGAACCCCCCTTTCAGCCCTGTCAGGGGTGGATGATGCCGCACATAGGCAGCGGCCCAACTGACTATGGAGGATTTCCCTAGAGTATTTGAGTTTGTCCTCCTCAACAGCTGGGAAAAAGGCTCCCTTTTTGGACCGGAAAGCAAGGGTCCAATAGAGTGGAGAGCCAGAAGTCATCCCTCTTCCGGATGCTGACCATTCGGCTGTCACTAAGCCAGGAAAAATCAGCATGCTGGGCGGGCCATCTACCACAAGGGACTCTGAGGGGCTCCCTGTCTCCATCTCCCACTGTATACTGCCACGGTGCTTGCGGGTCATCTGCCTCGTCTTCCTCATCTCCATCTACCTCCTCCAGCTGCTCCTGCTCCTCCTCTCTTGTCACCTAGGTAAAAAAATCCACTCATTTCACCAACAATGCTTCTGCTCCAATGTCCTCCTCCTCCACCTCCTTTTCAGTCCCCCCCGGACTCTTTGGGCCCGCGAGTTTGTAGTCGCCACGTCTCCAGTCCCCTGCCCAGACAGATTTTTTCAGCATCTGTTCCAGGACATGAAGCAGGGGAAAATAATGTTATTCATCCCGTAGTCCTGGCGACTGACAAATAACGTCGCCTCCTCGAATGGCCTCAAAGTTACACAGGGGAGTACTTCTGTCTGCCTGGATCATCAAAAAATCGTTAATGGCCTTTCTCTGTTCATACAGTCGGTCCAACATGTGCAGGCTGGAATTCCAACGGGTGGAAACATCGCAAAATCAGAGTGTGTTGGGGAGGCCGTTCTGCCGCTGAAAACTCGAGGGGGGTGTTCCTGGCTTTGTAGGAATGATGAAGTGCATGCACAGTTTCCTGGCCATTTTCAGAATCTTCTGAAGATCAGTGGGAGACTTCAGGAACCTTTTCACAACCAATTGAACACGAGCGCCATGCAGGGCGCAGGGACCATCCCTCCTGGGTTGCAGCGCGGACGCCATGTTCCCCCATTGCCCCGTCACCAGGGTTCCGATTTGCATTGGCATGGAGAAAGCCACACATCGATTTCTTGCTGCATGACACGGAGCATTTTCCTCCCCTGTGTGACTTCGTCGCCGAGGCAAGCCAGGTTTTAGAACTGCGTGACACCGCTGTGCCCTACACAGGGGTATAATGGAGCAGTACTTTTTGGAGGCTGAGATGGTGGTGTGGAGGAGAAGGAGAGGGGATATTGGCGCAGGAGCCGCATTTTTGACAACGTGGAGGAGGAAAGCGGCATCTCCTGTCCAAGTTGTTGGTGTGCCTGGGCCAGAAGCACATTCACCCAGTGGGCCGTAAAGGACATGTACTGGCCCTAAACTGTAGTTACAGCTCCAGACGTCTGCGCTGCCGTGCACCTTGGACAAAAACCCATAAGCTCAAGGACTGGCCCACCTTCTGTTCTACATATTTAAAGGAGTGCTGGTACTGCCTTTTTGGAAAAGAAATTACGGATTGGAACTCTCCATCTTGGCTCGGCACAAGCCCATAGTAATCTGAACTGTGCAGAGACCACCATTTGGAAAGACTGCAGTACCAACAACTTGGACAGGAGGGACGGGCAGCTGCTGCACATTAGGATGGTTGGACGCATACTGTTGTCTCTTTGCAATCGGCTCTCTGAACGACTGCTGGCGCCATGAGTAGCGAGGAGACGGAGCATATGGATCGGGAGATGATGTCAAAGAGAAACAGCTCCCTTCTGCAGAGATGGTGGAACCTTGACTGGCTGCAATGGCATGCGTGCCACTGGGCGCTGCTGCTGCTGTTGCTGCGGCAGCAGGATGGACCACCCCATCGAGCCACGTTTTCTCCCAGGGCCAAACCGGATGGTGGCGCTGCATGTGTTGACGCAGGGCCGTGGTGCCAACGTTACCTGGCCATGCTTCACTTCTGCCACAATTTTTACATATACCCATATTCGCTCCTCCGTGTCCCTTAGCAAAGAACTTCCACACCGCCGAGTATTGGATTTACCCCCCAAAAGCTCCCACTGAGTTACTACTACCGCCGCTGCCTCGCTGAGCCCCTGTGCCGCAAAATTTTTTGGACCTGCGAAAGCGGTTTTTACCCCGTGGCCGCTTGGCTCCCACCTCACACTGCTGCTACCCTGCTGACACACGACCACACTACCCACTTGCTGGCTGCGCCGCTGCCTTACGCGCAAGCTGACCCCTCTTCTCCTAACGATGATGAAGCCCTTGCCTCACCCCCGCTACCAAGTGCGGTCGGCTAAAATCATCAACTATTTGTGTTTCATCGTCACTGCTGTCATCACCGGGCCTGGTATGCAGAGGCTGACCCTCACAACAGACCTCCCATGCCACTCTCCACATCTATACTTTGCCGCCTACTGCAAGAAGCAGGGGATATTGGCCCCATTTCTTCGCTGCTAAGTAGTTGCGACTGCCCTCCTCAAAATTTTTCATCCTCACTATATAAATGGCGCTGAAACCCAGACCACATAGTAGATCTCTGGCTGAGGAACCGATGGGACAGAGGCGGGTTAAGGACGGTGAAGGCCGCTGACCCGCTCCCGGGCCATGCCAAAATAAGGGTTGTGTTTGACGTTCCCACCGACTCTTGGCTGGGGTTGTCAGATGCCATCGGGAGGAAGTGGATGACCTAGTCAACCAATCAAGAACCCTTGGTTGCTAGTCAGTACACGGCCGCTAGATGACAGCGCAGTTGTGGCCTCACCGAGTGACCCCTGCGCGATGTCCCCTTGCTGTGCTGCGACCTGGGCCTGTTCCAGGAATGTTTGTGCCTCTGCCACTCGCAGGTGAAGAGCCTGCCACCTCTCTTTGACATACTGTTTGTTCTAAAATTACAGACACTGTTTTTGATGAAGATATCTGTATAAAGATAAATACACACCCTGTATTTGACTCCAAATGAACCCACTAAGAAGCTTGGGTAACCCTTTGGATATAAATTGCGCTCCACAAATGGCCAGGAAAAATTTACTTGTAAGTTGCCCCCGTTTAAAAACTCTTGTATTTTACTGAATATAAATCAAAACACGCTTAATTAATCTTCGGATATGAATTATGCTACAGAATTTTTCTGTGGCGGTGAAAAAAAAAAGTTTCTTTTACTGAGTACAACTGCAGAACAACGGTTAATTAACCCCTGGATGTAAATTGCGCAAAAGAATTAAGCAACCAAAAACTATGAGCTTTGTAGCGTGTTACAATGGCGTGTTTTCTACGCTACACAACAAGAGAAAAAATAGTAATTAACTTCGCTTGGGAATTAGGCTACAGAAAAATGTAATTTTTGGCGGTGAAAGACGGTTTATTTTAGTCACCACAGCAGAAAAAACGCTTAATTAACCCCTGGATGTAAATTGCCCAAACAATTGAGCAACCACAAACTAAAGAGCTTTTGTAGCGTGTTACAAAGGCGTTTTTTCTACGCCACACAACAAGAGAATAAATTGTAATAACCTTCGCTGTGAATTAGGCTCAGGAAAAAAATTTTATTTTTGGCGGTGAAAGACGGTTTATTTTAGTCACCACAGCAGAAAAACAAGGCTTAATTAACCCCTTGGAATGTAAAAATTGCGCCCCAAAAAATTGAGCAACCACAAAACTACGAGCTTTGTAGCGTGTTACAATGGCGTGTTTTCTACGCTACACAACAAAGAAAAAAATTTTAATTAAACCTTCTCTTGTGAAATTTGGCTTTCAGGAAAAATGTATTTTTTGGCGGTGAAAAAGACGGTTTCTTTTAGTAACCACAACAGCAGAACAACGCTTAATTAACCCCTGGATGTAAATTGCGCAAAAGAATTGTGCAGCCAAAAATGAAGTGGTATTTGTATTGTAAAAAAGCTGTTTCTTTAAATGAATACAACAGGAACAGGCTTAGATCACCCTTGGATATTCAATGTGCTGTGAGCAGATAGCATTAACATGTATATGCAGCTGCATTGGACGCACACTGGACTTAAGTTCCAATACCCCACAAAATCAGAAATAGAACGTTAAGAGAAGCAGCTCTAAGACAAGCTGAGACTCCCCCCAAAAATCGCTGTATAAAAATCAGAGCTATTACAACAGTCGCGGCAGCACCTTCCCTGATGAGCACAGTAAGAGCGGTATGAGCTCCAAGCGTCGCGCCCGGACTTATATAGTGCGGTGATGTCACGGAATCCCATCGGTCTCTGATTGGCTTCACCTCTGCACATGTCATGCAGGCTATGCCCTTCTTCCTCCCCCGAGTGCTTTGCCCCATGTACGCCATGTGCTCGCAGCCCTTTTCAATCAAAAGCACATTTCGTTCACCCGAAGTACCCCAAAGTTCGACTTCGTTCCGAACCGAAGTTTTCCTGAAATTCTAAACTAATTCCACTTCGTTAGAATCAATTCGCCCATCTCTACCCCTCTCCTCTGTGTTTCACTGCTGCCTTATTTCACCATCCCCTCCTGTGCTCTCTTTACTTGCTGGCATTGCCTGACATCATTATTTCAAAATGATCACTCAAAACGGTGACATCAAGGTGTGGCACATGGCTGCTGTGGCAGTGACATTCTGTTTGGCTGGAGTCGGGAAGTAAACAGAAGATTGGCAGGGAGGGAGGACAGCGGCAGTGCTGGAACACAGGTGAGAGGAAAGGTGAGTATAAGGGTTTTTATATTATTAGTCATTAGTATGCTAAACATTTTTTTTATTGAAAATCCCCATGAGGTAGAAGCCAATTATCCTCATTTTAGAGAAAAAAATTCTTCCCAACTCCAATCTGGCAATCAGAATAAATCCCTGAATCAACAACCCTTCTCCAGAATCCACAAGGGCCACATGTATGAACCTGTTTAGGTCTACAACTCACCTTTTGCCCATAGGTTGCTATGGGCAAAAAAGTCAGTTTTAGACCTAAACAGGTTCATACATGTGGCCCTGTAACTTGTTATATTATTACACCTTAGAAATTCATCCAGGACCTTTTTGAACTGTCAGTGAATTCATGGTGAATTCAGGTTCTGCTTTAACTGTAATAGTGAAATATGCTCAATATATAAATTGCATGCTCTAGTGCCTGAGACTAGCCACCACCACAGTTTGTTGTACTTTGCAGGATTCAGAAACATACTTTTGGTATTTTTACTTTCTTTCCCAGCCTCTACTTTCCTCCAGAACTGGAAATGCCATCTGGACAGACTAACTGTATCATGACACATCAAGAAAGCATTGGTTTTAAGAAAATATATTTTGAGTGGAAAACACATAGTTTCCATTTGTCGTGGATTCCTATAGAATTACAACTAAGAGCATAAATCAGAATAGGCTTTTGGAACTTTTTAATGAGTGACAGTCTACCATATGGGAACCATATTATAGGCGTCGTAAGGTACTGTATATTTAGCTATGTGCTTTGGTGTCTAATCTGTTTTCTGTTTGCAGAGTCTTGTATAGGAAGTTGTTATGTTTTCCTGGTCCTTCCTTTCATTTTCAGAATTTCCATTTTGGATCCGAGATCGGGGTCATCAAGTTTCGACGGCTGCATACTGTGGTGTACCTTTTATAGAGGCAGACCACATATGTAGATCAGTGGTCTTTAAAGGGGTGGTCTGCTTCATTTCAATACATCTTTTTAGCATACTGATATCCTGCCAATATTAAAAAGCCTATGTTCCCCTCTCCTCTGCATTACACTGCTGCATTATTTCTCCACCAGTCCTCTCTTTACTTCCTGGCATTGCCTGTCATCACCATTTGGAAATGAGCACTCAGAACATTGACATCAAGAAATGGCACATGACTGGTTTGACTGGTACCAGGAAGCAAATAGAAGACTGGTGGAGAGGGAGGTCAGTGGCAGTATTGGAATACAGGTGAGAGGAAAGGTGAAGCCCATGAAGGGAGAAAGCCCAGCACTGAATTCATAGTTATATCATTTCTCTGTGTCTTATTCTAGCGGAAGCTCAGTGCAAAGAGATTTTTTATAGTAGAAGCTGTATAAATCCATATGCACTAAGCTTCCCAAGTGGTATCAGCAGGCAGACAGCATTTTTCACTTAATGAATGTGTCAAGTGAATTGTAGTTATATGTGTCAAAATGCGATGTCTAACACCTATGAAGACTTGTTACAAAATAATATGGTGGCACCAGAAATGAGGCCAGGCTTGTTAAAAAGAACAAAAATTGATTATACAGTGGGTTGAGAGAGTCTTTATACCCATTTGAACTTTTCCTTATTTCTAAATGATACAGCCACAAACATAAATGTATTTTGTTGATATTTAAAGTAGCAATTTTTGCTAATTAAAAAAAATTTAATCTGTTGTGCATATGTATTTAGCCCCCCTGTACTCTGATACCTTTAAGTAAAATACAGTGTGACCCATTACCTTTAGAAATCACCTAATTAGTAAATAATAATTTTGAGGTTTTTTAGAAAACATTAGTTAACAAACAGCATTAAGAAAACTAAGGAACACACCAGACAACTCAGAGATAACGTTTTGGCAAAGTGTATTGCAGGGTTAGGTTTTAAAAAATACAGCCCAAGCACTGACCATCTCACGCAGCACTGTTCGATCCACCATCTGTAAATGAAAGGAGTTTGGCACAACTGTTAACTGACCAAGACATGGATGTCCACCCAGATTGACTGCCCACACAAGGAGAGCACTAGAGAAGCAGCCAAGAGGTCCTGGGTCACTCTGGAGGAACTGCAGATGCCCACAGCTCAGATGGGAGAATTTGTCCATAGGACAACTATTAGTCGTCTACTCCACAAATCTGGCCTTTATAGAAGAGTGGAATGAAGAAAACCCTTTTTGAAAGCAAGCCTGAAGAAGTCCCATTTCCAGTTGGCAAAAATCTATGTAAGGGACACAGCAAGCATGTGGGAGAAGGGGCTCTGGTCAGATTAAACCAAAATGTCACTGTATGGCTTAAAAGCCAAAAGCTATGTGTTGAGGAAAGCCAGCACTGCACTGTATCCCTCTGACCAAACCATCACCACTGTGAAACATGGGGGTGGCTGCATCATGCTGTGGGGATGCTTTGCTTCAGTAGAAACTGGGAAGTTGGTCAGGGTTGACGGGAAGATGGATGGAGCTAAATACAGGGCAATTCTAGAGGAAAACCTACAAAAGACTTGAGACTAGGGAGTAGGTTCTCCTTCCAGCTGGACGACCCTTATTATACAGCCAAAGCTACAATGGAATGGTTTAAATCGAAGCATACTCATGTGTTACAGTGTCCCAGTCTAAGTACAGACCTAAATTCCATTGTGAATCTGTAACATGACTTTAAAATTGCTGTTCACAAACGTTCTCCAACCAATCTGACTGAGCACGAGCTATTTTGCAAAAAAGAATGGGCAAAAGCTCCAACCTCTAGATGTGGAAAGCCGGTAGAGACATCCCTCAACAGACTTGCAGCCATCATTCCAACTAAAGGTGGTTCTACAAAGTATTGGCTCAGAGGTGCCGAATACTTATGCACTTATACACAACAATAAAGTCACCGCTGAGTCTTTTGAGAGACTAGTACATTTTTTCAGAAAATTCATACCACTATGCACTCTCAATATAAGCAAAGTGTCCATTTATTATTTACATTCTTCATGATTGGTGAATAGAGAACACTTACGCACGCCACACTTTTCCGTTTCTTAATTTGCAAAACTTTGGAAAAGTACGTATCATTTTCTTTACTCTTCAAAAATACTTGTTACCTTGTATTGCTCTACCACATAAAATAAAAATAAAATACATTTAGGTTTGTTGCTGCAAAGTTTAAAGATGAAGAAAAGTTCAAGGGGAATGAATACTTTTGCATCCCTCTGCATTTTTACCTACTTGTTTCCCACCACTGCTGCTCCAATGTCCCCCAGTGATCTGCTCCTCTTCACTTTTGGGTTCTCTTCCCAACACACAGAAAAGGCTTGCGCTCCATTCACTTACAATGGTGCATGATCCTCACCTGTATGGCGGGGGAGAACCCGGAAGAGAAGAGGAGTGTACCGCCGGGGTGCTCCGAAGCAGCAGCGGTGGGGGAAAGTTTAGTAAGAAGAACTTTTTTTAACCAGCCTGTTCTCTTTTTTTCTGCCACACTACCTCTTTAACCCCTTTATGACACAGCATGCACTAGTACATCCTGGTATCAGTAAATTCCATTCCCTGCTGTTCGACTCCTTGGACGCCACGAAGATCGCAGCCGTGCCATCTGAATGAATGAAAAACTGTGCTGCCTCACTGCAATCGGCACATTGAGGGTTGCTAATTCACTAACCTGGCGGCTGGAAACCTTATGAAGGCTTTCATTGCTGCCGTGTTTAGCATTCTATCACCACCGGCCCAACGGGAAGTAGTAAAACCCGTCCCCTTTTAAAAACATTCTCTGCATTGTTTTACAAGCAAAAGGGTTTTGGGTACGACAATTGGGCCCCCCCTAGTTTCAAGTAAAGGGATTTCTCACACAGGATTAGCTTTTAACATGTGGGGGACAATAATTGAAGCTTTTTCTAAAAATTTGCTTTGTTATTTTTCTATGGCCGGAGAAAAAGAAAAAAAAAAAGATTTTTATCTCCTTTGGCACACAGGTTTCTTGATTAGCCTTCTCCCCCAACCCCTTTTTCTCTTTCTTATCCGTTTCTCAAACTGTGTTTCACTCAGTCTGCCCCTAGTGAGTCACCTGTGCGAGTCTTATCTAGTGCGGATTTTAAAGTTCATTAACCTAAGAAAACACTTTTAGCTGGTTTATACATTAAATCTTTTGCACTCATTGTCGGTAACGGGAATAGAAAGAATAGAAAGCTGATGTTTTATTTTTCAAAGACCCACAGTATGAACAGCATGTGTGATTCTAAAGCTGGCTGTGACTGTAAAACCACATGGTGAGAAAACCCCCCTAATGTGTAAAACAAAAAGTATTTAAAGTATAAAATAAAAAATATTAAATGTTCAAATCACCCCTCTTTTGCAATTTCACAAATTAAAAAAAAGTTACACATAATTGGTACCTCTGTGTCCGTAAAAGTTCACTCTATTAAAATGTAACATCATTTATATCATATGCGGAACAACGTAAAAGAAGACAAATTCCAGACGCCAAAATAACGTTTTTTGATCATTTTACATTCTAAAAATTGGAATAAAATGACAAAAAGCGGGACTATCCCAAAAATGGTACAAATAAAAAGTACACTTCAGCCCACGAAAAATGCACTCCCACCCTCAGGTCTATAGGTGGAAGTGCAAAAAAGTTATTGGTAGCAGGAAATTATGCAGCAGAGCAAATTTCAAAAATAGAAAATGTTTGGATTTTTTTTTTTTTTTACGGTTTTAAAACACAATGAAAACCCTACATATCTGATATAACAGAATCATATGAACATGCAGAATACAGATACAACATAATTTATACTGAAGAGTGAATGCCATAAAAACAAAACCCCAGCAAACATGGCGTAAGTACCTTTTTTCACATTTCACATTAGTATGGTCAGTGACACTTTTAAAACACAGCACATCTTGTCCTGCAAAATGAAACCCTCACATATCTATGTCAATGGAAAAATCAAAAAGGAGGGCTCTTTTGAAAAGGGGGAAAAAAAGAAGAGGCAATTATTATTTCCAGGAGGAAAATTTTAAAAAACTTACTTTAAAACAATCACAGGAAACTAACTGATCATTGGTTGAAAGTTCTGGTTCTTCACAATGATCAGAATTATATGTATCAATTCATGGGAGATTGTACAAATGTAATGTTCGATTTTTAAATATTAAGCAATATTAATATAATAATTTAGAACCATAAGCAATTCCAGATCCTTCTGTTTTGTTCAGTTTCACAGTGGATTATTATCCACTCAAATTTGGTTAAATTCCGCAAAATTTTTCCCCAGAAAAAAATTTTTGAAAATGCTGTATTTCCCGATTTTTTAAAGGATCGCATGTGCTATAACACAATCGGATGGCCGGTTGTTATAAAACAGGCGTATGGAGTTTCTTTGTTCATGAAAACCATGTGTTATTATTCAAACTGATTCCAATATCAAACACTGAAAAAGTGACGAAAAAATTTTCCCTTTTTTTTTTAATCCACCCAAAGCCTAATCCTGCAAATTTGAAAATAAGCTATTGCAAATATCTAACATAAAAACACAATGACATGCAAAACTGAGCTGAGAAAAATCTGACAGAAATAAACCCCTTAAAGCACATGTGTCAAACTCCAGGGCTGCAGGCCAAATGCGGCTAACCACATCTTTTTCTTGTGGCCCGCAAGAGTTTACACAGCAAGCAGGGATGAAAAAGGTGCAGAGCGGAGAATGATGTTCTCTCCACTTCCACAAGACAACACAGCCAGCAGAAGCCGTAGTGCTAGCAAAGGGGGTGGGCTCCATCTTAGATTTGGAGCTGTTGAGCGCACCCCCACACCACTTTGTTCATCAGCTCACAGACGCTGGCACAGCTCTGACTGCCCTATCTAGACACCCCAGTGGCCCTTGGGGTAAACCCCAAAAACTGCTGTGGGGTCTTGAAAAAAAAGTTTTAAAATCCCCGGGTTTTAAAAAAGGGTTTCTCCCCCCAAAATAAAATTCGCTGTAAGGTTCCCTCTAAGCAAGCTGCAAGCCCAAATGAATGAAAGGGGGAGGGGCAGCGCTTGCAGCCTTGCTCCCCATTCACTTGCATGGGAGTGCACACACTCCGCTATATTTGTAACTCCCATAGAAATGAATGAGGAGGATGGCTGAAATCAGCAGCCCCCATTTTTTATGCACATTGGCTCCCGCTAGCCGACCTTTGCATGGACCCCTTCTTATGGGAACAACCCTTTTAAAGGGGCATCCTGTGTCTGGGGTCGCTGTAAGCTTCCTTTACACTTAAGGAGTAGCCCTCTATAGACAACAAATCCTATATTTTGTCCTATATCTTGTCAGCAATTGTCGAAAACTGTTATTTCTTTGACAAACTGAAAGCACTTTGTTTCTTGATTTAACTTTGTGAACTGAATCCTTTTTACTTTCAGGGCCTCTTTGGGATGTATTCATCACACCCGGGCTGTGGTGCATGAAGGCCTTTCTGCCGTATGAGAGGATCTCAATATTAGAGACTGTACAAAGTAGTTGGGGAGCCCTGATACACATTTTACATTGAGGACCAGGACCTTCATTTGATGACTCTTTCGACTTAATGACACGTATAACATATATAACATAACATATGTATAACATAACAATGACATGTATAACATATCAGGCAAATGAGATATATTGAACAATTGTTTGATATTTTTCTGGTCAAAATTGGCAAACATGCCTTATTAAGGTAATAAAGACAATCAACTGCAGGCATTATCGGTCTTATTTCTCACAGCTGACAGGATCAATGTGTACATGCTCTGCCAAACTGTCACTAAGTGGGGGCACTGAGCTATACCCATGTACAAACTCCCCACTTATTAAACAGAGGCAACGGTCAGTAGATATAACTTGTATGGCAGTGGGATAATCAACGTAGCTGCCCGAATAAAATATCCTACATTTTTATTTTAAAAGCTAATATCTTAGAGAAGGCAGTTTTATAAAATGACTTTAAAGGGGGTTATCCATACAAATTTGTTCAAAATAAACTTATGCTAGTTCTGCAATGCTAAAAAGAACAGAAAGGGGAAGATGGCAGCGCTAGAACGGAGGCGAGGGGAAAGAGGTGAGTATCAGTTTAATTTGTACTGCAGCACCAGTGTAAATAAGAATGCACATGGACAACCCCTTTTACTGTACCTGTTTAATAGGTGATAATGTCAACTAAACTACAATGCATGTGCTGTGTGTATTATTAACTGTCACTTTTGCTAAATACTTAAGCTGAGGCATGTTAGGCTATGGATTCTCCTTGGATTTAGTCGACACAGCACAGATTTTTTCCGGTCTTAAACCTGCTGGGTTTTTAAACCTGCTAGATCTACCACAGGATTGCCGTCGGATTTCTGTACATTCAATGTAGGGGACCAATGGCAATTCCAAAAAACCGACCGCGATTTGTGATGCAAATCTGCGCCTAAAATCGCAGTCCAGCGATGTTAAAATGCTGTTGGATTTTGAGTGGCATTCTAACATATGTTGTGTAGACATAGCCATAGACCTCCAGTGAAGTGTATTCTTACAGTGTTACAGAAGCACAAATATGTATGACATACACTTCATGCTAAAGCTTAATACTATGCAACATAAAAATATACAGTAGATCTACCATAAGAACATCATAAGAAGCTCATATCTTGTGCTAATCCCCCTTATATGATTTTTGCAGTAACAGTTTGATGAAGAATATAGAGAGACTAGTCTGTGACTATAGCTTTGAACACAGGCTTTTTATGTTACGTAGGACGACCTCTCCCAGTACTTCATACTTAGGGTATTATTGATATTCTACCTTTCTACTTTTTGCCCTGTACCACACAATCGTAATTATTCACAACTTCTCTCCTAAGTGTTACCACTTGCCAGTATGTGAATTACGATCATTTGATCCCTTTGTGTTATCTAAATCTAAGACTTGTGTTCAGTGCAAGTCCCAAAATAATGGATTACTTAAAGGGGTTGTCTCGCTACAAAGAATAGCTTTCAAATTGTAGGGAACACAAAAGAAAGACATTTTCCAAATATATTGCTTTGTTCCTCTGTTTTCCCTAAGGAGATACAAGTGAATTTTAGACCTCCCTGGCTATTTCAGTTCCCTCAGTAACCCAAAACCTGTAAAACAAATCCCCCCTGCTGTTTGTTCAATGAGATAACAGTGAGTGAGTCCCTCACACAGGTCGGGCAGTGTCCACAGTGTCCCTGCCGCCAGGGAGTAAAAAGCTTGATTTTTCCAAGTAAACTGAACTGTAATTAGGGCTTTTTGTTAGAGGGATCAATAAGAAAGTCCCTGTGAGCAGTTTGAAAAAGCTAATCTGATCTAATTAGCAACCTGAACAGCAGGAGCTGTACAAGCATGGAGCTTATGCAAATTAGTCAGTCTGAACCAGGAAGTGACAGAGTATTTCATTCATGTATCCTTTGAACCCCTGTAGGGAGACAACTCCTTTAACATATAGATAATGCTCTTTGCTATCTATAAATACAGAAAGCTGGTAAGAAAACTTAACACCCCTGCACTCAGATTATAATTTCTAACAATGATCTATGAAAGCAACATCCGTCAAAGCATCATGAAAATTCAGATCTCAGTGGGCACCCTATCCCTTATGTCATATATGTAGTGGCCTGAAACAGAACCTTGTTCCGTCTATCTGTTTCATGAGTAGTTACAGCCACAAAAAATTGCTCACTAGTCCACCCCTCTACGCCTACAGTAGTTTCCCACTGTGAGCTCATATATTTAAATCCCAGACATTTCTTTATTTCGTTCTATTGTAATTGTTCTCCTACAGTACTCTAGTCCAAAACTGTATATTTCTTGCATTTACTTTGCCCACTTGTTAGAGCAAAAAGGAGTTAAATCAGCTAGTAACCTGAATGGTTAAGTGGCTCAGCCATGTCAGCCAATCAGGGGAGCTCTTTTTGCAGCTTTAGAATAACGGTCTGAGCTGGAAAGTTCCAGAAGGAAGGAGTGAAGCACTAGGCTCCACAGAGAGCACACAGCCTGGCTGTGTCCTAGAATCTTATCAAAATCTAACTTTAACCTGTATCCAGCAAGCCAACAAGGATTTCCACGGGCCTACTTTAAATTTCCAGTAGACTAAACCCCTATATATTATTTAAGAGCCTACTGTCCATCGGAAGTGTGGTTTTAGGGGCCCCCCAACTTCGACTAATTTTTTTCCTGGCTTCCCTGTCAGTGGTCCATGCGTCTTCCACCTGTAATCAGTGTGTGTTGGCAGCGTAAAGTTCTCAGGTCTCAAGTTCAGTATTTTCTGACCCGTGCCTCGTTCAGCTGAAGGTCTCACCCCTCTGGATCAGGTCTGTAACAACTCTTTACTACCCTACTAAATACTCCCAACGTCTCAAGAATTCTAAAACTACTACCTCCAGAGCCATACCTACGTCTCTTCTACAAGTACTAAATGCTCAATACAGCTCCAAGACACTGATTACTCCTAATTGCTCCTTAAAAAAGCGTAAATTTTACCTGGCCCCACGCATGAGAGACTATACCAGTATTAATCTGTATTATACCAACCGTTCCAGCTTCTAGTAAAGCAACTGTTACCCTCAAGCCTACTTTTGCAGTGCTGTCTCATTTGGGGGCCCCGTTGTGGGGGGGTTGGGGTACGGGGAAACCTTCTTGCGATCGGGCCCCAGGGCCTGGGAAAAGGGGGCCAAACCATATACCCCCCGTGCCATCCCAAATCGCCCGTGAAAACCAAAAAGGCCCCCCCTGCCCCAACACCCCCCTTGTGAAAAGGGGTGTCACAAAAACCGGGTTTTTATAGAAACCCGTGCCCTTTTTCAATTACTTTTGGAACTAAAAAACCCCCAAAATTTCCCTAAAAACCCCCAAATAAAGACTAAAATTACTGTAAAATTTTGGGTTTAAAGGTGTGTTTTAACTAAAAAGGGGGGCGCCCCTGAAGTCATCCTTAGGGGGAAAATTCATTTACTCCCTATTTTTCCCCACTGTTGTTGTACCTTTTGGGCCGCCATTTTTAATTTTGGGTCGCTGCCCCGCTGGACGGCAAAAAAGGGTTTACACCCACTGACTTTTCTTCCCCACATCACTGCACGGGGCCCTCCCCCTAAAACTTTTCCCAGCTCTGCTCCCTGCAAAAAGTAAAGAAAAATATTGTTTGGGGCCCAAAAGGGAAAGGGGAGGGGGGGCCCCATCCTTGGGAAAAATCAAACGGGCCCCCGGCCTTTCCACTGCCGACCCAAACCCAAATTTTTTTCCCCCCTCTCCTTCGCCCCTTTTAAAACACCCTCCTGCCAGAAAGCCTGCCATCCCTTTCCCCATCCAAGCCGGGCATTTTTCCAGCCCCCCATCCAGCCCTCCCCTCTTCACCCCTCAGCTAAGGGGCAATTCTCCTTTTCTTTTGTCACAGGGGCCTAATTCTAAAACAGGAGTGATAACCCAAGCCCGGGTTTTTGCTGAAATCCCCCCTAAGTTTCCTTTTTTCTTAAAGTGACGGGCGCACCTTTTTTTTTTTAAAGGACAGTTTTCCTTTTTTTTGTTACTTTTTTCTACTACAAGTAAAAAAAAACTTTTGGCCTCAAAACCCCTTTTCCCTTCATCCGCTAATGTTCCTGCCCCAATAGCCCTCCCGGGCACCCATTTTTTTATTGGGACCTCTACCCCCCCCCAACCCAAAACGAAAAACCCTCACACCTTTGCAGGTTTTTAAAGAGCAACTGCTCCCACTTTTAAAAACGGCCCCCGCTTTCCCCAAAATTCACCCGGGTTCAGTTACTTCTGGGAAAAACCTAAGGGCCCCAGTTTCAGAAAAGTACCTCTTGGCCAAAAACGAAAAAAACCCCACGTGCAATGGATCCTCCCCCCGCGGCCAAAGAATTTAAAGTACGGTCCCTACAGGGGGTTTCTTTTTAAAAGGGTTTATGCCCAGACGTCCCGAGACCGGGGTGAGACTTTGAGAAAACTAATCATTTGGGAAACACAGTCCGCTTTCAGAGCTCGAAAAACAAGTTACACCAAGTTTCCCCCCAACTCCTGACAGCAAAACACTGACCGTTTCCCAATTGGGAAAATAGGGGCCCCTCTAGACTAATACAACCCATTACGCTTTCTAAAACCCAAATCCCACCATGCCCCTTTTCCCTCGACTTAAAAAGCTAAAGCCCTCCCGAGTTTATAGGAACGACTCACCCTGAAACCAAAGCTATACAAACCGGCTAAAACAAAATTTCCCCCTTTTTACTTCACACAAACAACTGATTCGCCAAATCCCAACACTAAACTGCAAAAAAGACTTGAAACACACATTAGTCCCACTTTTCCATTTCCAGACCACTTGCTCAAGAAAATGGACCCCTTTTTTGTAAAAACTCAAAAGGTTTTTTAAGGGGAAAAATCTTTCTACCATGTCCCGTATCCCCCTGAAAATAGCCCATTTTTCTCCAGGGGCCCCCCCTTTTTCCCAACCAAAAAACCCCTATGGGCCCCCCTTCCCCCTGAAAGGGGGCTCCACCCCAATAAAAACGTCCCTACACCCACCTATTCCCCCCCCCCCCCCCCGTAACCCCGGGGACATCGCAAGCCCCCAGTCCCTTTCTTTTAAAAAAAAAAACCCCTGGGGCCCGGGCCCCCCCCCTGGGGGGGGGAAAAATCCAAGGGCCCAGAAGGAAAAACCACAGGGGGTTTTAAAAGGGTTTTCCCTTTTAAAATCCCGCAAAAAAATTTAAAAATGGGCCCCAACGTTTCCTCTTGAACCCTTTTTGACACGGGTTTTAAAAAGGGAACCCACTTTTTCCAAGGCACTTTTTTTTGAGGAACTTTGGGGACTGAAATTGTTTTTGAGTCCCCTGGAAACCCAAATTCCCCTTTTAAATTTCCCGGGTAATGGCACCCCCCCCCCAAGTAATTTACTGGAGCCTACCCCCCAAAAATTGGGGTATCGAAAATTGCCCACCCCAAGGTGTTATTGTTTTTGGGGCCCCAGGGAAAAAAGCATTTTACCAGTGTTAGGAAAAGGAAATTCATCGCCATTTTTTTCCCTCTGAACTTTAAATGCTTTGCATGCCTCTTTGTAAATTTTTCCCCTTCCTCCCACAAAGGGCAAGTTTTTAAAGCAAACCCTTTTAAAGCCTCCCCCCGCTCACCAGAAGTTTTCCCAAACCCAATAGAGGAAAATTTTGCCCGTGTCCCCGCCCCTAAAATGTTCGCCCTTTAAACCCTAAACAGCAAACAATGAGCCCCCTCATTTTGGTGTTTTTTTTCCGCTGGTTTCCCACAATGCAAACAACAAAGCACTCCTTGTTCCGCCAAAAAAATTCAATGGTCAACCCTTTTTAAAGCACCAAAAAGGGCCCTAACCGTCTCAAAGGCCGATTTTCCCCTTTTTTGGTTTAAATAAAAACCCTCATGATTAACCAATAGAGCATCCACAAAGTCCCCTACATTTTGAATACGTAATCAGCTCGACCCAGAAGACCTTTTTGAATAAAAGAGAAAAATTTCCCATAAAAAAAAGTCCACCCCAAACTTCTTCCCCCCCAAAAAACCCTAACAAAGCTCAAAACCCCCTGGGGGAAAGGGAATTTAAGAAATTGGAATGAAAATACTCCTACGGAAATACACCCAATGGTTTTAAAAACAATTTGGCTAAGCAAACCCCAAATGAAGCTTCGGGAAAGCACCCACTTATTCGGCAAGCCCAATCTTTTCCAAAACACAAAAAAAAATACTGGTGATCTTTCCTCCTATAAAATAAAAAAAACAACCTATTTCCCCCCTTGCCAACAAACAGCTAGTTAAAAAGTTGATCAAAGAGATAAAGGGACACCAAGGGGATCCGGGAAATTTCAAAAGCCCCCTTGGGGCCCACACCCTTGTCCGGAAAAGGAAGAAAAACGGAAAAATTTTTTTGCTTCTGTTCACCTACAAAAAACAAAACAACATCACTCACAAAAAATTCAAAAAAAAAACCCCCCTTCCCCATATTGAAAATCCATCCTGTTTTTTGGGTTTTCACTCCATTTCTCCCTCTTAAACCTCACAAAGGTTTTATTGGAAATTTTCTAGGCTCCTGAGACAAAAAAAAACCATTTTTTCCCCCCCATGGGACCCCTAACCCAAGTTTTTGGGGTTTTATTAATCCCCCTTTTGCTACTTTACAACCCGATTAAGGAAAGGTGTTTTTGGCCCCCTTCCCCCAAATTCCCCAAAGGGGGTCTTGCCTATCTTAAAAACGTCTTTTGTGTTTAAACCGCCCCAACGAAACCACCTACAAAATTTTGCAAAAGGGTGTTCCGGGTTTTTAAATTGTTTCAATGGCCTCAAAAAAAAAACCCCCCAAAAGGCCCCCACTGCTCAACCACGGGGTAAGAAACTTGGGCCCCATCCCCAATTGTTTAAAGGGAATCCACCTTTACCCAAAAGAAAATCTTTTGCAGTAAAAAAAAGGGAACACCCCAAGGAAAAATTAACGAATCAAATTTTTTTTCTCTTTTTTGGCCATATTCCCCGCCGCTTCATACCGCACTTTGCGCGGGAAACCTGAACCACTCCATAGCACTACGGTTTGTCCCTGAAAGTTACAACTGAAGACTCCGGGAAAACGGGGACTGAACGTCAAGAATACTTTCCCCAAATTTGAAAGCCTTGTTGCATCACCCCCCGTTTCCCCTTTCCAAACCTATAAATCATCCTTTTCCGCCCTCTACACAGATGCCAGCTAAAAAAGGCCCCAAAAGGAAAGCTGTTTTTGCCCCCGCTTTTTTCCAAGCCCAACCCGAAGAGATTTTTATTCTTAACCCCAACCAAAACCTAAAAAAGAAAGAGAAAACAAAACCCAAATTATAGCCCCCTTTTAAAAATGGAACACTACTCAAGTGGGGCCATCACAGGGGTTTAAGACTATTTTGGGCATTTACACTTTTCACCGTTTTTTTCCCCGGTTTAAAAAACCCCCTTGCTCCCTCCAAAAACCGCAGGGCCCCTTCCATTTGGTCCTCGAACAAAGTTGGGGCCCCCAAATTGGCAACTTAAACTTCAAAAGAAAAATTTAAATCGCGTGGAAAAAACCAAAAGGAAAAACGCTGATCACTGTCTCTTCTCCCAAAGGGAAAAACCTGAAAAGAAAATTTGGGGAAATTTTAAATCCCCTCCCTTCAAAATCAAGGTTTCCCTACGCAGAAGGGCTCCTCTGCGACCAAGCTAACGGAGTTTCCTTTCAAAAAAAGCCCTGACCCCTTCCCAAGAACCACTAAAAAGGCATAACCAAAAAGGGGGAAGGGGTCCAAACCCTTTGGGAAAAAATCTTTGACAAACCTCTCAAATGGGTGGGGTCCCTGTGAGATTTCAGGAAACCAAAAACCCTGACATTAAAAATTTAGATGCCTATGGGGGGCAAAGAAAAAGGTTTTTTCATCAACAAAGCCCCGTTTCCCTTCAAAATCTCTGTCCTGCCCTCGGGAGAAAGACCCCCACCAAATTCCTTTCCCCGGGTGTAAATCCCAAAAATCGTCCCCTCGATGCCAATAAACCCCAAATCGGCCCATTTGGGTTCCCAAACCAAGCCCCTGAGCCCCCTACAAATCTGCCAGAATTCTACGGATGGGAAAATGAAAAATTAGCCCTTTGGGAAAAATTTGGGCGGGCAATCCCCACCTTGGGAAACTGCCCAAAAGCGGGAAAAGAAAAGACCCCAGAAAAAACCCTTAAAAAACCCCACACCTCTCACAGACCGAATGAGTTGGGTCGAAATTAGACCATGGGGAAATTGGCTTTCCCAACCCGATCCGGTTTACACTTATGCTCGAACATGGAGACCACTACTCAAAAGGTTTTTTTGTGTTTTCCCTAAAAAACCCTTTAAAACTCGAAAAACAAACCCCTCACCTTCCCCCCAGAAGAAGTCCCCAAACATTATGGATTTCCCCGAAAAACAGGGACTGACTGATTTTTGGAAACCCGCTTTTGAATCCCAACCTTCCCCGGGAAATTTGCAATTTTTCCAAGAGTTAAGAAAAACTCCGCACAACACCACCCTCCAAAAAGGGGAAAGGGCCCCTGTTTAAAAATCAATCAGGGGGTTTTATCCCAAAAATGCCCGCGCACAGCCCTTTAGTTTTCCCCAAAAAGGCAGAAGGCCAAAAAGTTTTCTGGATGGGAAATCCCACAACTACAAAAAAACACTCATTGCCCACCGGGTACTCCCCTTTTTACTTTTAATTTTTTGGTCCCCTCAGGGCAAATTTTCCCCAAAAACAGAGCTCTCGGGATCCAAATTTTCCCACTTCCCCCTTAATTTCCCTTGCCTAATGCCGGGTTGGGGCCCCTGAGCCAAACCAAAAACGAATCCCAAAAAGCCCAAAGAGATTTTTTGATGATGGGTGGAAGAAGCACCCTTGGGGACAAGAGGAATCCTAAAATCAGCAACTAAAAACCACAAACCAAATAAAGGGGGGAGAAAAGAATATGGCCCCTTTAAAAAAACCCCCTTGCCACAAAAACGGGTTTTTTTTTGTGGGGAAAAGAGCCATACAACCCATCCCCGGCATACCTTTTTCCCCGAATCAAATGTCTTAAAGAAGTCAAAAACCTTGGGAAAGAAATCCTCAAACAGGGCATCAAAATAGGAAAGAAAATTTTTTACCAAAAAAAACCCCCTTTTCACAGCCCCCCTGTCAAAGTTTGTACGCCTTCCCAGTGGTTTCCCAAGGGTTTCCCCCCTAAAGAGCCTTCCCTTTTCAAAACACCTGCGGCTTTTTTTTTTCCCTTTTTCCCTCCCCCGTCTACCATTGGGGAAACCCTTCCTGGGAAATTTTTTCAACCCCAAATTTTTCCCCGTCCCAATGACAGTCCCCCCCCTTTTTCCCGTTTTCAAAACCCGCTGGGTTTTGTCTATGTTCCCCCTCGCCAGTCGAGGGTCAAAACCCTTTCTCCCCAAACCCTCCCAAGAGGGGATCCCACGCTGAGATGGTCAGACCCTACAAAAAAAGGGAAATCACCTGCCCCCTACCAAAAAATAAAGCCGTAAGTCCCTTTCTTTTAAAATATAAAATTTTGGGTTAAAAATAAAGGGTTTAAATCAATAATTTGGGAAGTTCATTTAAAGTTCAACCCCCAGCCCTTGGTTTTTAACCAAGCACCCTTTTTTTATTGTTTTTTACTATTTTATAAAACAGCCAAAGGGCTTTTGGACTGTTTTGCCCACATTAAAGTGCCTTTTTCAGAGCCTTTCCAAGACGAAGAAATTTTATTCCCACAGAAAACCCAAACGCTATATTGGCAAAATTTCTCAGTTTTAAAAGCCTAATTTTTCCCTGTTATTTTTTGAAAAAATTTAATAATAATTTTTTACCATATTCTTTGGGATTGCCAAAGGTTACTTTTTTATTTTCCCACAGTAGTCCCTTTCCCTTTAAAAAAAGTCGCCGAGGACACTTTTAACCCCTTCCCAAGGGGGGGTATGTAGTGGCCCCGAAAAAAGAACCCTTTTTCCCTCTATCGTTTTTATATATTTTCAGCCCCTAAAAAATTTGCTTTACTATCCCCCCCCTCTAAGCCTAAAAGTATTTTTTCCCCCCTGTTTAGCTCAAAAATTTTAAATCCCCCAAAAATTTCCTTTTTTTCCGTTTTTAATTTAATTGTTTTTTTGTGTGTTTTTTTTTTCCCCAAAAGTACCTAGTCCCAAAACTGTAAATTTCTTGCATTTACTTTTCCCAAAAGTTTGAGCAACAAGGAATTTTAAAAAAACAGTAAACCCGAAATTTCTGACATGGGTTTAACCCCCTTTTAAAAAATCAGGGGGGCTCTTTTTTTTCAGCTTTAAAATTTAAAGGGCCCCCGAGCTGGAAAGTTTTTTCCCGAAGGGAAAAGGTGAAGCACTACCCACAGAGAGCAAACAGCCTGCTGTGTCCCCTAAATCTTTTTCAACTCAAAATTTAAAACCCGTAAACCACCAAAAAACAAGGATTTCCCAAAGGCCTAACCTTAATTTTTTCCCGTAGACACCCATATATATTTTAAAGCCCCACTGTCCATTTGGGAAATTTTGTTTTTAGTTCCCCCCAAATTTGACCCAATTTTGGGCCCGGCTTTCCTTGTCAAGGGGTTTCCCTGCGTCCCCTTTCCCCCTTAACCAGTTTTGGGTTGGGAGCGTCAATTTTTCAGGGCCCTTTAAATTTTTGTATTTCTGACCCTGCCTCGTTTTTAACGAAGGCTCACCCCCCTGGATCAGTCTTTAAAAAACTCCCTTTTAAACCCTACTAAATACTCCCCCAAATTCCCCAAATTTCCCAAAACTACTACTTCCAGAAAACATTAAACCCGCCCTTTTTCTTCTACAAGTACTAAAGTTCCCCATAAAAGTCCAAAAACCCCTGAAAACTCCCCCAATTCTCCCGAAAAAAAAGCTTTTTTTAAACCCTGGCCAAAACCCTGAGAAAACGAACCGTATTACTCCCGTAATTTTTTACCAACCATTCCACTTTTTTAGTAAAGCAACTGGGCCCCCCCCCCTCAAACCAACCCTTTGGGAGCTGGGCCCCAACTGTGGGCCTTTTGTGGGGGGTTGGGGCAGGAACATTCTTGCGATCAGCCGGCCTGGGAAAAAAAGGGCCCCCCCTATTTCTCCCCGGCCATACCATCGCCCCCTGGGCCCAAACCTTTAAAACCCCCGGCCCCCCCAACCCCCCCCTTGTCGCATATACATAAAAAGAATAAATTTTTTATCAGTCCCGGGCCCCCGGACCCCTCTTAAACATTACAGTATGGTTAAATTTTTTCCCTTGGGGCAAACTAGGCCCTTTGCCCCCCTCCCCACAAGTATAGGGGGGCCTCAGGGGGGTTTTTGCTTGTTCCCGGAAAACAAAAAAACAACCCAGGGTTTCCCAAAGGTTTTGGGTTTGCTTTTTTTACTGTTTGGTGTTTTTTTAGATTTTTTGGCCCCGACAAAAAAAAAACCAAAGGCGGGGAAACACCCCAGGCTTTTCCTGCCCCCGGCCCAATTTAATCTTGTAAAGGGGCCCGGGGTCCCCGAAATTTAAAATTTGGGCCCCGATAAAATGGGAGTGGTTTTGGGGTGGCCCAACCCTGACCTGTGGGAGGCCCTTTATTTGGACAGAGCCCACTGCAGTTGGGAAAACCCAAAAGGGCCCAAATGCCCGTTTAAAACGGGTCTGATTAAAAAGGCCCATTATAAAGCCTTTTCACTGGGCCCCCGCTGCACAAAAAACCCCAGAAGGATAAAAATGTGAGTGGTTCGAATGTATTGGTATGCTGTTTAAAAATTAGTGTTGAAGGGGTTGTCTCAGTACATTGATTCATCTTATCTCTGCCCTGTTTTTCTTGGTTTCATTTTGATTTCAGGGGCGTGTTTACTGGCTTCCACTGGCCCCTGCAGTAGAAAGCCAGTCCATGTAGCATATACGCAACAGTGGCAGGCAGCTATTCAGGATAGGATCAATCAGGTCTGTATATAATAGTGAATGAGAAGCTGATGCAGCACATAAAAGAGGGGATATCTCACGAATATGTAGGACACTATCTATAAGAACTCATATTGCAAAGTGATTTGTTTTTGCAAGATCTTTAACATAAAAAGCAATCTTTGTAGTGAGACAATCCCTTTAAATTCTGGTCTGTGCATAGATTATCAAGAGGCCCCTATGCCTGTGGCCACTGTATCCATGTGTAAGTCATAAGTGGAAATCCTAATGTAAGTTCCTCATCACACATAAACCCACACACAGATGATCATTTGCTTTAGTTTTTGTTTAGTTTTTTTTGTATATCAGAAATATCCAGTGTACAAAAAATCCTATTTCTGAATCTGTGCTTTAGTGACATTAAATCACATAGATGTAACGGCATGGGGTCCAAATTGCTTTCTTTTTTCTTTTCCCCATGACCAAAAGACCCCTGTTTTTTAGTCTATCTCTAAACATGCGTTTTTACTGTATGTGTTTTTACTTGAATTTGATAATACCAACATGAATCACTATAAAAAACCCCAGCCTGAGCTCGGGACCACTGTTAATGTAAATAGGGTTTTCTAGGCATTAAATTGTGTCAGCTGCTCTTGTGTAGACATAAAATCACTACCATCACCAATGGGGTGGAATGGTCAAACGACGGGACACCTAACGGCTAACTCTGTCAGTGCAAAATAATATCATTTTTTTCAAAGAATAACTGTTCACTTCTGTAGTTTTTCATTTAAAAAAATTGCACCAAATTAGGATATTTTGATGACTCCAAAATGATGGACTCTTAAACAAATCTATTACTATACTGATATATACTTATAGCCTAATATGTAGTTAGGAACACCAACAGTTATTCTCCTGGGCAACAAGTCGGGAAGTTTTTTTAAATTCTTTAAACGCACCATTTACTTAAACTTATGTCATAATGCCAGGTAAGTACGGCTCGTCCCCGGTGTAGCAGGAACTGCTCTGCGAGCCCCACTAACATTATGGTGCGATGCGGTGTCGGCTGCTAATTGTAGCTGATGCCATGATTCCCATTTTAAAACTCTCCACACAAGCAGTTCACTCTTCTGCATTGTTTATACAATACAGAAAGGTGTGTACAACGAAATCTCGGTGCCCTCTAAGTGTCAAATTACCTAACCAGAGTGTGTACTAGGGGTTGTGTAACCTATAATGTTCGTGTACCTTAACATGTTTATTAAAGGAAATGAGACTTAGGACCACATCGGGACCGGACCTTAACCCACTGATGAAGCCTCAGTTTAGCTGGTTGAAATCATTTTGGGTGAGGTCAGCATGACATTTTAATTGTGATTTCTTCACCTCTGTACTCTACAAGCTGTCACACGCTGCACAAGAGGGTATTCACAAGGAAAACTTATATTATTATTTAATTATTAGTCATTATTAGCTATTATTTATTTTAAAGCGCCATTGATTCAAGGGCGCTGTACTTTGAAGGGGGTTTACATACATAATCATAAAGTCAAACGAAGTTACATTATGTGATTAATGAAATTGGCAAAAGCAGAGGAAGAGACCCCTACGCGATGGGCTCTATCTACATGGAGGGGGAAAGAGACAGAAGGTGAGCGGGCACAGACATGTTTGTGGAGGACAGTAGTGACAACAAGTTAGTGTTCGAGGTTATAGGCATGCCTGTAGTGTAGAAAGGGGTTTTATGACTATGTCCATTAGATTAGGGATGTAACTGCCCAAGTAGGAGGCTTGGGTATCCCTTACTGGAGTTAGTCAATTACTGTATATATAAGGCTTTTCTGTTAAGAGGTGGTGTTCCACCAGACTTGATAATAGACAAAGGAGTCATTCCGTTCTGTAGTGAGAAAAAGGGATAAATCTGAGAGGTCTAGAAAATAAGAAAATCCTAGGTTTTTATATAGTGTGCTATTAGAGGTTATGTGTTATCACATAATAAACTGTTACGTTTTAGTGTTTTAGTAGATTAGAGAACCTGATAGTGTTTAAGTTTGACCTTATGGCAAAATAGTTATTTTGGGGTACCCCTAGGAGGACTCAAAGTGCAAGTGAGCAAAAAATGTTTAAAAGTGTAAATATATATCATGCCACTGAGCTCCACGAGTGAGCTCCTCCTGCCTGTGATCGTTGCAGTATGCGACGCCCAGCGCCACTATTGATCCCCTGTCTGACAGCCCAGATGCTGTCTGGTGATGTCACCATGCCCACAATGCATTGTGAGCATGGTGATTGACAGTTCGCCCATGGTGACTCGTTTAGAGCTGCAATGCTGGTACTGGTTCCTTGGTTAACAGTTGAATCTCTGAAGATCGTGATACAAATCCCTATGGGGCAAAAGTGAAAAAATTTGAAAAAAGTAAAAAAAAAAAATGTTAAAAAAAGTAAGGAACACGAAACACGAAAAAATAATAATAAAAACTGCTACACCCACCTTTTTCCCTTTACAAATTGCCAAATCGTTCCAAAAAAGGCAAAATCTAAAGTATACATAATTGATATTGCCCGGTGCGTATAACAACTGCCCTATAAATCTAGTACTGTGCACCCCATTAAGCCCATACGGTGAACGCGTAAAAAAAATACATACCAACAGTCTTGAATGCGCGATTTTTGCTTACATCCCGCAGACATACTAATGGCCAATAAACAAGGCCCGATCCAAAAACTCATTATGAAACACCAAAGTGGTGTAATTTCAATATCATAGTTCATCTTCGCCATAAAATCCCCCTATAAATATTCTTACACATTCTTCTGTATATGGAAGATCAACACACAACCTAGCTTATCCGTCTACTCAGACTGACTCCTCCCCCGCGATCGCTTAATTATGGTTTCCTACACAATAAAAAACACTTTTAAAAACAGTGGCTTCCACATAAAAAAAACTATATAAATTTGGTATCGCCATAATCGTCTCGATCCAGGGAGTAAAATTAACTTGTCACAGATACTGCACAGCAGGGGCGTCGCTAGGCTGTTTTATTCGGGGCCTCCGCCCGCCCCCGAATAAACCCCTGGTGCCCCCCCGAAGTTCCTCCCCGGGCCTCAGCCCCTTGCGCTGGGCCACTCGCCTGCGAAGCACCGACTGGCTCTTCAGCATGGCATGTGGCGTCCGCTGACGACGCAACCACACAGCTGCCGGCTTCTGCGGGGAAGAGAGCGAGCGCTCCCTCCTGCAGACAGTGTCGGACCTGCAGGTACTACACGCGAGGCTGCCAGGTCCTCACAGCGCTGAGGACCGCCCGCGGCCCAGCTGCGCCTACAGCCACAGGGAGCGTCGGCAATGACATCACGTCATCGCGACGCCGCTGGTCCTCAGGCGCACAGAGCGTCATAGGCGTTGCGCCCGGCGAGATTGAACGGATAGGAGCGCGGGCTGAAGAGGGACAGGGTGCAGCGCTCCGCCGGGGTGTTAGGTGAAGTATTAATGTTGTTATTTTTATAGCGTTTCCTGCCTCAATGCCCCTATATACTTGCCTGTGCCCCTATAATGCCTGCCTGTGGGCCCCTATCCCGGCCTGTGCCCCTATAATGCCTGCCAGTGGCCCCCATAATCCCTGCCTCGTGACCCCAATATGCTGACCTGTGGCCCCATATTATACTGCCTGTGCCCGATAATGCCTCGACCTGTGGCCCCCATAAGACGCTGCCTGTGCCCTTTTATACCTGCGTGTGGCCCCCATATACTGCCTGTGACCCTAAATTTACTGCCTGTGCCCCTTTACTGCCCTGTGCCCCCATATCCCTTGCCTTGTGGCCCCATATCCACTGCCTGTGGCCCCCATATGATGACTGTGCCCCTATATACCTGACTGTTGCCCCCCTATTACCTGCCTGTGCCCCCCCACCTCCATACACCTGACTGTGCCCACCACCCTCTTCAATACCTGCTCGTGGGCCCCATCCACAAATACACTGCCTGTGGCCACACATATACTGCCACCCCCAGTTGCAACCCTTTCTTTACATGCTTGTGGCCCCCACACTTTACTGCACTCATGTCGACCCCATATACTGCCTCAAATGTCCCTATATAACCTTCCTGTGGCCACATAATATGCCTGTGCCCCTATATACTCGCCTTTGGCCCCATATACCTGCCTGTACGGCCCCTATATACTGCCATCAGTGCCCACACAAAATATACTGTGGCCCACCATATACTGCTCCTCAATGACCCAGATATTACTGCCAGTCGGCCCCACTAAAATGCCCTGTGCCCCCCTATACCTGCCTGTGCCCTATTACGGCCTCAAGTGACCCTATATACCTGCCTCAGTGCATCTTATATACCTGCCTCAGTGCTCCTTTATACTGCTCAGTGCCCTATATTCTGCTCAGTGCACCCATATTACTGCCTGTGGCACAACTATACCCTCGCCTGTGGCCCACACTTTACTGCCTGTGGCCCCAATATACCTGCCTGTAGGGCCCCAATTATACTGCTTCAGTGCCCTATATACCTAACTGAGGGGTACTGCTACACCTAAAATTAAGGAGTTGCTGGAAATGTGAGGTATTCTAGATATTTGTGTCAAATCCCTCAGGGACGAGGTATTGCCGGGACGCATCAGCATGAAGGTGGAACCGGATGGCAGAACGAACAAGAGGATAGTTAATGACGTGTTCAGAAAAGACGT
This sequence comes from Phyllomedusa bahiana, assembly GCA_025379985.1. Lineage (NCBI taxonomy): Eukaryota > Metazoa > Chordata > Amphibia > Anura > Hylidae > Phyllomedusa > Phyllomedusa bahiana. The sequence continues at coordinate 22,873 of JAODAL010028813.1, read as the reverse complement.
CTCCAGGGACTTTACTAAATGTAACAGCAGGGTAATACACTTATATGTATGCAGAGTCTACATACAACTAGTAATCTACCCACTATATGGCCACCTGTAGCGGCGGTAGGTATATGTACATCTGAGCCTGGTGTACACTGGTGTCTACCACCTATCTGGTCACTGTATGGCGGTGGTAATGTAATCCGAGGTCGTGTAACAGCTGATGTTACATCGGTGGAGGGTCGGCGTCCTCAGGTCAGGGTCTGTGCAGGATTCATTAATAAATTCTGAGCTTATGTTAGTAATAGTTTTGGGTCTTGGTTTTGTAGGAGTGTTTTTAGTTCACAATCACTTGATCTGGTAGATTCTGCCTCCAATGTATCGGTGGATTATTTGGTGACTTTTAGGGGTATTGTCATATGCAGGTAGAGAAGTTCTGAAAAAGTAATTTGTCATTCGGCTGATTTTTACTGTACAGTGACTGCTGAGGTTGATGGACTGGATCTGTGTGGGATGTGCAGATAATTGAAGTGACAGGAACAGCAAGGCTCTTCTTTCTCTGTAATAAAAAACCATCGCAGTTCACAATGAGGGTGGGACGAAAAAAACAACAGGGCCCGAGCCCCCGGCCATGACTCTATAGGAACCCTAGCTAACGCCCTGCTGCACAGTGCAGCGCAAGTTAAAAATAAAATAACACCTACTAAGATTGGCAGAATTTTCTTCACCTCTGCCTTCCAAAAAGGGATTTAGAGGCGATTCATAAAACATGCCCTTCCCCCCCCAAAGAATAGTACCAATAAAAAGTGTCAATTCTTCCAGCAATAAACACCCGCCACCTACACAGCTAACGTACTAGTAGAACATAAAAACTTATGAGCTCTCAGACCTATGGCGATGAAAAACGTGTTCTTCCTGTTTGAATACTCAAAGCTCGTTTTATTGTTGTAAAAAAAGTCAGTATAAAACATAACAAAATATACAAATTGGGTATTGCTGTAATCGTATCGACCTAGCATGTCATTTGTACCACACAGCGACCGCTGTAAAAAATAAATAATCCATATAAAACACTACAGGATATGCGTATTTTGCTCAAAACCTTAATAAAAAGTGATCAAAGCATCATAAGCATCCCACAATGGTACTAATAAAAATATCAACTCATCCCGCAAAAAACAAGCCAATAATCAGCTCCAAAACCAAAAAAATATTAAATAACGTTATGGCCTATCTGACATGCTTAAACATATCAGAAACTGCAATTTTTTCATTAAATGCTCTTCTCGTACAAAGTAGTAAAACACAAAAAAAATTGTATAAAATTTAAATCATTGCAATTGTACTCAAACCCCCCACCATAGTAAAGTTATCCTGTTCACTTATACCGCACGGCTACGCCTGATAAAAACCTGAAGACCCAAATAAAAAATCCATGGCAGGAACTGTGTTTTTTCCCCCCCATTTTTCTCATGGTCGCAATGCTAAAAAAACCAAAAAGAATATGGAACATCTGTGCATCAAAATGTGACATACACCCCATAGATGAGTCCCTGGGGAGGGGTGCTTGATGCATTTACAAATGCGTGGGTGACTTTCTAGAAAGTTTTTTTGCAATTGAGACATGGCACCCACCAAAATCTATGTTCCAAAAGCCAAATAGCGCTCCCTCCGTTGTACGCCCTGCCTACTGCGCCCAAACAGCAGTTTACAACCCACATTTGGGTTAATTGCCGAACCTTGGAAAGAAATTGCGTAACAATTTTTTGGATTACCTTTTTACACGAATTCCTTGTAAAAAATTATCACCATTTTCAGCTAAATGTTGCAGACTCCTTTGTTGAAGAAAAAAATATATTTTTTTTCATTTTAAAAGCCCAAAAAAATTAGCAACATACATTGTGGGGTTGATGTACCTATTTCCTTTCACTACCTTATATTCCTTATAAGGGTGTCTAGTTTCCCTTTTTAGGTCTTTTAGGGTAGTTTATTAAGTTTTAGCACCTTAGGGTATCAACTAACCTGAAATGGCGCTTAAATGAAATTGTATTGAAAATGAGATCCCCGTGTCCAATAGGTGCTTCTCCTACTCTGAGGCTTGTGGTCCCCTCCGCAGCACAAATCCTAAGCCGAACCCACGCCCCCCCACACTAGAGCCCACCCACCCTATGGCGATATTTAATCTAAAAGCAACAGAGAATTCTGGGGAACTGACTCCCGATATTGAGTCTTCAATTTACACTGGTCACATATACTGTGTAAGCGAATAAAAGGAAATATAATATGGTACATATTCTGCAAAAAAAAAGCTCGAACCACATTGTATAAATATCATCTTCACATTACTATCAATATTCTGTGAAATACCTAAGGCCGGTAAAAAAACTTCCCTATCATCTGCTTTTTAAATACTTTGAGGGGTCTAGTTTCTTAGATGGGGTCATTTATTTGGGTATCTAACATGTCAGAACTGGACTGGTCCCTAAAAAAAAGCTATTTTGCAAATTTGATTGAAATTGTGAAAAATTGCTACAAAATTTCTAAGCCCCCATAAAGTCGTAAAAAAAAGACATTAAAAAAATTATGACAACCTACAGTAGACATATTTTAGATGCTAGTTATAAACTATTTTGAGTGGATTAATCTATTTCGTCTAACTATGCAGAAAAGTTTTGAACTTTGAAATAGAAAATTTTTCAAAATTGTCACAATATTTTGATATTTTTCACAAATGAACAAGGATTGTATGGACCAAAGTTTCTTACTAACTTAAAGCACAATGTGTCATGAGAAAAAATTCTCTGAATCACATGGATAGGTAAAAGTATCAAAAAGTTATTCTAACATAAAGTGAAACGTCAGATTTTAAAAACAGGGCTCTGTCAGGAAGGCCAAAACTGGCTTCGGTGGGTAGGGGTTAATGTGTCCTCCAATTATGATCTGTACATGACTTGGCTTACTCAAACAGCTACTTCCATAACAACCATACACCAGGACCTCGGTTAGTATGTACCCCCACTACACTCCTAATTTGAAGGCCCCCAGTAATTTCACCATCCTTCTTCCACTCCCCTGGCATCAGCTAGGTCCGTCGCTGTGACCTGACTGTTAGGCCCCATATGTTCACACGGTGCTAATCCTCTCGCCAACAATTACCGCCATCCCGTGCTCAGGACGAGGGGCAGGGGCCTGGGGGACGCTCGCCTGCCCACACCGACCCCATAAGGCATTCATTATTCACGAAGTGCGTTTTAAGCCTCGTGAATACACATTGACATGTCCACACTTATCTTAACCAACACGACGGTGTCATATGTTAATCTATGACCGAAACTCGTGGATTATCGATACTGACTGGGTCGCATCTTGACTCCCGTCAGTCCTACGGACTGTTCGACGCAAATTATGGGGCCCGTAGATACACATCACCTACATAATCACTGCCACATGCTGAACATAGCCCTTAATCTGATTCCTTTGCAATTAGCCACCCCGGTAGCGCTAAGGCGTCTTTGCTTTCTGTTGGGGTTGATGTTTAACTTCGTCAGTATCTGACAAGTGCTGGACCATCTTTCCTTATTTATTATCAGTCCCAATGTCCCCCCAGCTCCACATTCTTCCATGATTTGTGTACCCGTTTTGATCTAATCACTATTGCGAGTGATCCTACATTCATACTCTTAGCCGCTCTGCAAGCCCCGCTGGAGCTCTGTCTTTCTTCTGCTTAACTGCTACTCCATAATCTCCCAGACAGCCTTGCTTCATCACACCCCATCCCTCGCACGCTCATCAAATTTTCCCAGAATAAAACTCCTCCTATCTTTGACACATTCGCAACTGTCTCTAATGCGTTTATTTCCACAGCTCACTATCTATCTTCCCGGCTAGGAGATGGCAAATGCAGGTGCACCCCTGCCACACGGCCTGCCACAGGCTCTCTCTCACATTTCATTCTATTTCAGTGACCCTCTCCCGCCTACAGCCCATCATCGCATTACACTCCGTAAGTCTGTACTGTCATAATCTAGCACGTCTATACAGGTTGCTTTATCTTCAGTTTTTCTCAATTGCTAAGCTGCTGCTGTTAACTAACACCTTACCACATTCTCCTAGCCTACTGCAATCTGCCGCGCCGGCCTGTCCCAGTCCTCATCGTTTATCGTATCATAACACGCGCAGCCCATGATCATAGCGCACCGGCCTAATCCCCTACGAGGCCTCCCTCGCACCCAGTCTCTCGTGCACCACTTCTCCCTCGCTCCATCACACCCTCCACTCTCCCCAACGCTGTGAAACGGCTTAAAGGGACGCGCGCTTCTCACATATCCTACTCCGCTTCTCCGCCATTGCGTTCTCAACCATGTAGGCGGAATACGCTGCCTCTACGCGCGCTAAGTAAACCACCTTTCAATATGCTCTACGTCGTTTGCCTTTACCTCTTGTCTTGCGCTTATATGACGACCCTCATTTTCATCGCACATTACGCAAGCCTCTCGTGTGCACATCCTCAGGCCCTCTCCTTCCTCTTCACGATGCCCCTCCTCACTGCACTCAAACCTCCTTCCCTCTCTCTCGTTCTCTCGCCCTAACTCTGCGTTTGCTCCACTGGCGAGGAGGACCCTCTGGTCACCCCATCGCCCAGGGCCACTGCACATTCGCATGACTTGCAACGCTGCAGAGCTGTCGCTCTTACTCATCTAACACACCGTGGCTTGGAGAGCCGCGCAGTCCCACCGCCATGCACTGCCTTGCCAAGCCTAACTAACTCCCTCACCCCACACCGTTTTCTTTGCCGAGAATGAAAGCTACAACACATCAAATCTGCTCCATCCAAACAGACATACTTCTGCACACACGCAGTCTCTCCACGGCCCAACCTATCTCTGAATGCGCCCACACTTTGTCATCATATACACAAGCCTCTAAACGATCTTCACCTCCTTCTCTCCTTCCGCCGTGCTTTCCACTCTCCCTTGCAGATCTCGCACGTTACAGTAATACATCAGTCCACTCGCTTCATGTCAGTGCTTCTTCTCCTGAAGAGACTGTGGATGATGCTGAGTACTATGCATAAACACCTGCCATAGAAGCTAGGTTGTAGCGCGTCAGCATGCATGAATCTTGAAGCTGCTTTTGGCTCTGAACCACAAGCAATAGTGCATGACCACCATCACCCCTTTTTACCCCTCCCTAATACCTTACTATATACCAAGGCGCAAAAGGCATGTGCGACAGATCCTGATTAGGACCTCCCATCCCTATAGTCTTCATGCAGCGTTTGGAGCAAGAGGATATGCGCCTGCAGTGCTGGATAATGGAATTTTAAGTCACTCGAGGTGATATTGATCTTTCTCTCTGTTTGTGCCCCCGCTGTTCTTGCTATTATCGCACCACGCCAACCCTTTTCTAACAATCTGCCCCCACCAACACTACAATACTTGGCAAATCCCTCTATTAACAAAAAGTGCCGGTGACAACTAAATTGACCATTACATCTCCAAGAAGAATGGTCACCCAGTTTTTCAAGTATCCTAGTTGGCTAGAAACAAGAGATTTTATTTCAAGATTTAAAATAACTATAACAAGTTTTCATGGGAAAATCTGCTGCACACAGCTTGTGAAACATTTTTTTTTTTTTTTTTATCATTATGTTTAAAACTAATCCTTACCCCTACACTCCTCCTAGCTACTCTGAAATGAACTTCTGCCACTCTGATTAATTCATTGGCCCTATGTTGCGAGGACCCGACAAATACGTTACCCTCGCTAATGCGCACCTAAAAAGTGAAAACAACAAGTGTGAAAAAATTTAAAACGTGGATACTATCACATAAAACACAACTATCTCTCTCCTATATCTCCGCACGTCTTATTCAGTTTCGTGTGTAAGCACCACCTCTCCCAGAAATCATACCTATGCCACTATTTAATCACCACCATAGAGGCTCTCCCCCTATTATTGCTAGGCTTCTAATCTCACTCTATCCGCCACCTCGCGCAACGCAACCGGGCACACTCAACCAATGCACAAAAGATCCACCAGCCACGTGCCTCATCACCGCACACAGTTGGGCAACATCTCAGATACATGCCCGAAGACATCCTTGCAAGTCTGCTGCAGCAACCCTCACAATCGCCAACACTCTGCTACAACATTCCATACCCCCCCGACTGTGCCTACTAATTACTAACCTTGTCTCGGAACGCGAGCGTCTGCGTCCCCCTGGACACCCTCCACCTCTCCCCACACGGCCCTCGCGAGATGATTCTTGGGGCCCACCCCTCGTCCTGAGCTCGTTCCTTCCCCACCGGTCACATCCCACACCGACCGGAGCCGAGTTTATTTTGCGGCGCCAACCCCACACCCTACCAGCTCCTCCACTATGTAATGCTCACAATATACTGAAAATACACATACGCGACCCTGCACAATCACCCTTTACGATGCCCTACACACGCGCCCTTTCCTCTGATTCTTCTTGTGCCATCTCTCACTCGAGCAGACTCGTATATGCAGTTATACTCCATATATACAAGATCACCTCACTCGACCCTCTACCCACTGCCGCTGCGGCCGCCCACTTATTGACACAGAGCATGTCTCTCACCACATCATCTCCTGTGGGCGACCCTGTAGCACCTGGCTACCCATATCGGACACACGCTCAAGGACACATCGAGCCCGCTGACAGAGCCCCCATCGCGAGCCACAACTACCACACGATATTTCTGACACTCCGACTCAATGTCACACAAAGTAGCCATCCCTACCCTAGCCTATTACCTGGCCTATGATGCTCGTGCTGCTAAAACCCCACACCAATTGGCATATCCTCGCGCCGGCGCTATGCAAGATCATCACACAATGCTCTCGTCTCCCTCAAACCCCCCTGCGACCCACGCACACTATGACCCTCCAAATCAAAAATATTATTGCCAAGCCTGCGCGTAGCCGTTGATCTACCAACTAACGTGTTAGAAACATACCATCGGTAAATCCAACAGTATTTTAAATCCACTGGTGGTTTTTTTTGCAGCCAAAAAACACGGTCATATGTCGTTATCTTTTGGATTTCCTGCTGAACTAGCTACATTGAGGGATACGGGAATCCGACTACGAGAATCCGGACGCGATGATCTAGCAAGGATGTTCTATCTCCAAGCCGGTTGCGCGGTTTAAGGAATATATCGGTAAACAAAGTCCGTGCTGTGGCGCGCTCGCTCCAACCATTACCAAATATCTTGCCTACTACCATCTAAGGCACTTGATAAACATAGAACACCTACACCACCTATATTACACACTCCTCATCACGTGACTGATTCTATATCCTACCTACGTATACTTCTTCACCAATATAACACGACCCCTCACATATACAAAGACCATATACCTCTACACAGCGCACCATATAGCTGTCACCACGCTATGCAGCCCGGTAGATACCCTCGCTTATACAATCAACGCCTCTGCTAGACTCGCTATATTACACAATCGTCAACTTACCTGTCGACTGAACAGTCAACGTGCACCACCGCTGACATGTATCATTGCACCCCCATCCAACATCGACGCAACCTATACCACAATAATAGCCCTCAATCACTCCTACTCTACCCCCACCCATCACACGCTCGTCCACTCCTCATTGTAGTACTAGACATAACTGTACAGAAGGCTCTACTGCCTGTACTCACTATACTCCCTATATCACATCTAATAAACTCGTAAGAAAGTCCCCCGGCTAGATGTACCCACAGTGTCAATATCACAGGCGTCCTGACACATCCTGCTACTCATTACCAGACCAGCTCCACACAGTGACCCACCATACATCAGTAGGTAGATGCACCCCAGCTGCTATTCTCCTATATCTCGATATCCCCACTCAGTGCAACTACTTATAGTGCGTGTCTCGCCCCGCTACAACTGATCGTTCAACCATATGGCTCCGCCGCACAGATCGCTATTTCTCTTCCCATTCAACAGCGCGGCAATATTCTCCATAAGGAGGTGGGCTGGAACAAGCGCGTGCACTCCATCGACACATGTAGATTGTCCGCTACTCCGCCCTATGCGCCTGTATCCCACAGCTCTCTGTCCCAATCTATTACTCCACGCGCCTAGTACCCTAGGCGACACCTGCGCCGCTCTAGCGCCTGATCCTAGCCATTCTCAGGCGAACACCTTACGCCCCAGGTAGGTATCCGCGCACAAATATATACATCCCAGGCAGCGGCGCGAACGCAGGGACGCAGGGCCCTAAAAGGTAGTTAGGACTCTCGGTTAGGCTACACAAATAGGCTAGCGCGCCCCCACCCGTCTAGCCGTCCAGCCGTACCGATAGATTTGCCAGCACTCGCGATAGATTAGGCCGCCCAGCTCGTCCCCAGCCCTCTAGGACGCCCCCTAGGCTATCCGCTCCCACGCGCGTCGCGTAGCGACTCTGCGCGCCATCAGAGCGCGTGACCACCCCCACCACACGCTATTCGTAGCGTCGAGCACCAGATATGTAGAGTGGCGCGCCACCACCCCCTCAGTTACCCGCGCTTCGGCTCGGTAGGTATGACCCAATGTAGGTAGATTGTAGGTATGTCTCCAGGTAGGTAGGTTGTAAGTATGGCCCCATTTAATTAAGCTGCAGGTGTGGCCCCAGGAAGTTAGGTGATAGAAATGGCCTCCGGAAAGAGGCCTCCAGGTATGGCTCTAGATGGGTAGGTGATAGGTGGGCCTCATAACTTAAAGAAAAGAATAATAAATAAACGTACCTCTCCCCACAGTCCCTTGACACAACGAGCTGCAGGTCAGTTTCTCTCTGTGAAGCCTGGCGTAGACATTGCCTGTGTCAGCACCAGAGGCCGACGCCTGGTAGGCTTAAGGCCTAATGCCTACCAGGCTAAATAGCGATGCACCAGTGGTGCTCTGCTAAGACTGCGCAATCCTGGACCAGCCTCTGAACGTTTTGAGGCAGGATGTTTTGGTCGGGTCCCCTGTGGTGGTGGGCCCTGTAGCAGCCGCCACAGCCGTAGTTCCATCACTGGCCTTGTATAATATCTTCCTGCACCACCTTACCTTATCTTTTGATCATTTCCATGTGACTTTGCTTTCAACCTAGCTTTTATGCCCCAGGTTGGAGCTAAGTGCTTGAAAATGTGATCATTTGCAGATCTCAGTGACACCTGCTACTCTGTCAATTTACATAGCTTCATGGCTTCTCCTTCTTGATGTTGCAGATTTAACGTTGAGGAGTGTACTTACACATAAGAGTAAGTATTTTAGCACCACAGTATCTTAACACAGCGGATAGATATTATATAGTAGTAAATGGACTTTAAAAGGGTATGCTGTTTGTGCTGCTTTTAGCAGTTTGTCTCCATTGATTTCAGTGGGAGGATAATACTGCATATAAATGCATAGAAAAGCATATCTTCATAGGAGCCTTTGCAACAGTATTTCTGACAACAGGATTAAATGTATAGACCTGACACTATTTCTGTAAGTAAGTGTTGCTGTTAAAGACACAACATATATTTAAAGCCCATTTATACAAGTTAACACCCTAATCCTCTTAATGAAGTAGAGAGCCACTGGAAGGACCATCGTTTAGAAACAGTCAGTGATTGTGCAAATCATTTCTACAAACATATACTAATGATTATGGTCGTTCTGTGGTACATATGTATGGATGACTGACAGAAGATGTGACATTGTAATAAATTCAAATAATGGATTTTTAACATTTATACATTGATCACTCCTCTTCGATTACATTGAAAATCGCCAAGTCAAATATCTACTACTAGAAATGGACCTTCATAGCTATGCACATCCCATAATACAAGGCTGTAAATACCAAACGGAAAAGCACACAAATGACAATATGATGACAGGTGTACTGAGATTTTCTTCTATCTGAAGGAACCCAGAATTTAGCCTGTTTAATTATAACACATATATGTTTGTATTCTGATACTAACTATTCAGATACTAACAGTTGCTATAGTACAGAACATACACTGTATAACACCCTGTCACAGCAGATTACTTAAAATCATGTGTGATCAGCATTCTGTATAGACGAAGACAAGTCAACAGTGGAGATTCCAGAAAAGATTTTTCCAGTAATTTCATAAATAGAAATTTTGGCTTTCTGGAATTCATTTCTGAAATGTAGTTCCTTCAGTCTCAAGGGCTGGGAGCTCCTCAAGACTGAACAGCTTGGTTACAAGGTGCTTCAGGACTTGACACTAATGAGAGTCAGTAAAATAACTCACCATTTTGTAGAGCTTCATGAACAAGAATCAGAGTAAAAATGACCCAGAACTTCATTTTCCACAGTAACTTAGGGTCCCCCAAAGGAGTGTTACCTCCAAGACGGGATGTATAAAGAGCAAAGTCCCAGCTTGCTGTCAGTAAAAGGATGATGTAGAAAAGGCTGCTAGGAATGTGGACTGCTGATTTGTATTTTCCAAAGCATGAAGAGAACCTTCTAAAGGATCAAGTTTCAAGAAATACTGGAAAAGAAAAAAAATCTAAACTTTGTGAAACTTGCCTGCTCTCTGCTGGTTACCAGACAGAATGTAGCTACATGAGCAAAGCATACCTCACCAAGGAATACACACTATGTAGACATTTAAACTACTGACAGGTGAGGAGAACAACAGTGAGCGTCTTGTGACACCTGTCAGGGAGTGGAATACATTAGGACACCAAGTGAACAGTTTATTCTTTAAGTTGATGTGTTGAAGAAGGAAACCTGGACAAACATGAGAATCTGAATGATTTTGATCAAATGGTTATGGCTAGATGACTGGGTAAGAGTGGCTGCAAATGGCACGTCTTTGTAGGCTATTCCTGGTATGCAACTTAGCACCTACAATAGGGAAGCACAAATCTCATGGATACACAGAGAAGTGAAGGTCCATTGTTATGTGTAATTTTGACTTGGGGTATGTTCACGTGGCGTAATTGCGGTGCGTACAGTACGCACAGCAATATGCCGTGTGTTTTGGGAGCCGCGCTGATCAGCGTGTATTCCCAAAGCAAGGGGAAGCCCGGGGGGCCGTTCGCGGCGCATAATCGCCATGAACAATTGACATATCAATTCTTCACCCGCGCGTACAATACGATCATATTGTACGTGCAGGGGGACGACACGTAACCCATAGCTCTCTGTGAGAGCTATGGATTACCGTAATTGCAGTGCGCATTTCACCCCGTATAACGAGCAATACACAGCAAAATGCACGCCAAAATAAGCCGTGTGAACATACCCAGTGAGAACAATCTGACCACATTTTAATAGTAACCAATGCATGAATCTATGGTTGAACTGTACATAGAGAAGCTAGAAGTATTAGGCTGGGTTCACACTGTTTTTTAGGTGCTGATTGTAAGTCAAAATGAGGAATGGATCCAAAACAAAAAAGAGGTACAAGCCTTTCCATTATACTTTTTCCTTCCGTAGGTTTCATTATGTGCCAAAAAACACGACGTGAACTCAGCCTTAGGGTATGTTTACACGATGTACTTTTGAAGTATAAATTTACATTTCAACATGAGCTTCAAAATATTCCTGAGTAGAGGCGTATTTTGAAGCATATTTTTTGCGAAGTGTGGAGAATATCGTGCGGTGTTTATGTGCCGCAAATATGCTCCACCATTGTTTCTATGGGGATTTCATTCAGTTAAATGCCTCAAGAATTGATAATCAATAAACTAAAGCCTCATATCCTTAGGGATTTTTTATGGGTGCTCCGTCTCAGACCCCTGAATTCACGGGGCAAAGAGAATCCAAAGTCATAGATGAAGAGATAACAACCAGCGGGTTGGAAATAATACAAACTGGTTCTTTATTCCTCCATAAAACACGACAATAGATACGTTGTGTGAACATACCCTTAGTTGCAAAAGTTGCACCTGCTGCTTTTAATGGAATCCAGTCAGATGAAAGTCTAATGGTAAAAATGAGCAAATTTTTGCACAAACTACATTTGTAAAAAAAAAAAAAAGAATTTTTATAGCAGTTTTATGCTACATCTGCAACTTTTTAAAACAGTGGGTGTTAGTGTGTTTTTTTTTAGCCCAACACATTTATTGTGATTTATACCAAAGAGTGGCATAAATTATAGCATACACCTATAGCAGTTTGTACCTAGATTTGTCAATTTGTCATAGATTTTAGTTTCTGTAGCAAGAACTGCCTAATGATTTATCAAGTGCATTAAAAGTCTTAAAGGGGCGTTCCCACCACAGACTGATGGGATATCGCTAGCATGTGCCATCAAAGTCTAATAGGAGCGTGTCCAAGCTGCAGTCTGGAGAGCCAGTCGCGCTTGCACACTGCTCTCCATTCCTTTTTATGGAGTTCTGAGCAGAGCCAAACATGGCACTTGACTGTACTCCGAACTCGTGTACACATGGCTTGCTATCTTGGTATTATCCCAGAAACTGCTCATCAGACGGGAAAGGAATGATCAGCCTATCACTCTCAGCCCAACAATACTCAAAATCCATCCTAGCGGGAACTCTGGCTATGCTATGCAAGTACCGGAAATCGCCCATCAAATGGTCACACCAATTCACTTCCACTAAACGGTCTACCATTAACCTTTGGGTGCAGAATTCCTCAAGTTAACACCACCTAACTACCTTACAGCAGTATGGCGCAAGAGGCTGGAATCCCATACTGCCATATTGCCTTAATGCACAGGAACTGTAGCACCGCTAAATAAAACCGCATGTAATCACACAATTTCATCTCTGCCAGATGGCACTAGACTATGAAATAGTATCAGAACCTTGTCGCAAAAGCAGATAACAGGGCTTTGTCTTAAAAGATTCTTAGGTGAGGATGGAGCCCATTCGCAATATGGCCAAGAAGAGGTCTAGCATCAGACAACACCATCTGAAGCTGACACCAAAGGAGACCATGTTCTATAGAAGTATATTACCTTGCAGGCTTATCGTGACCTTCTAATAGTGTTGCTAAGCTGTTCTCTTTTCTGGAAAGTCTATTTTTTTTTACAGACATATTGGACAGCCATAACAAAACAAATATTTGATGTGATCTATGTCTATAGCCCATACCCATATGAAGTCATTAGCTGCATTCACTGTGTACTATAAAATGATGATTGCATAAATCTGCACAAGGTTTTTTAATGTCAAAGAATCATGGATACATCCAATGTATTTTGAAAAAACAGTATAGTAGTGTACAAAAGTTTCTCCTCTTTATGTAATCTTTAACCCTGCTCATGGATGATATGACCTGTATGCACAACAATAATTTTCTAGTAGATATGCATTCTACTGAATAACTGATGTTATTCTTCTCCTTCTCCTTCTTCTCCTTCTCCTTTGCTCTCCCCTTATCAGCTCCTCACACAACCGTCTCCAAGACTTCTCCCGTGCTTCACCCACACTCTGGAACTCACTGCCCCAACACATCAGACTCGCCCCCACTTTCATCACCTTCAAACGCAACCTGAAAACCCATTTCTTCAGGCTTGCCTATAACCTTCACTAAACTGGTCACTACTTCCTCCACAGACATGTCTGCCCCTCACCTCCTGTCTCTTTCCCCCTCCTTGTAGATTGTAAGCCCTCGCGGGTAGGGTCCTCTCTCCCTCTGTCGTGGCAATTGTCATTATCCCTTATCACTGTACTCGTTTGACTTATGTAATGTATGTAACCCCCTCGAATGTACAGAGCCCTGGAATCAATGGCACTTTAAAATAAATAATAATAATAATAATGTTGGACCATCCAAGTTATCGTTTCCTGACTCCCAGTTATATCACTTTGATACTGCATTTCTAAATGTACAAAACCTTTTCACGGTCTTTCAAGAATGTTACCTAACATGGAATCAATTTTAAAAGGGGTTAACTGGGATTACATGAATACTCTGAAGCCAGATGTGCTTTTATTACCTAAAATACGCTCTCATGTTTGTGCCATGCATGTATACAGGGCTGCTGTAAGGAAATACAAGAAATACATTGAAACTTGCATGTACATTACTAATTTACCTTTATTTTTAATTTTGTATTTTTATGTGCGGTTAACTGACAATGTCTGTGGTCTTGTACAGGTTTTTCTTTAGTCATCAATTTTCCTATAGAGATCAAACAAATCATGTTCTCGGGCACTTTACCACTACTAATAATATTGTATTGTACCTGTATGAGTAAATACATGAAAAAACTTTGAGATTCTCGGTTCACATATTTTGATCAAAAGATGTTTAAGCTGCCCATGACTTTCAACGTGATCTCAAATCGGGCAGTCCTATACTATCTTTTACCTCTCAATAGAGCCTATTCCAGGCCTCTCACTGGGTCAACCGACCTCCATTATTCAGAGAGAAAAAAATAAAACACATCAGACCTGCAAGCTGCACTTCTTATGACAGCCTGTGAGAGTGGGCGGGGACAGAAACCCAAAATGGAGGCACCCCTTCCTCCCCATATAGGTTAAAATCAATATACACCAAATATAATGTATGGTTCTGCACAAAAAACATTTCTGAAAAAACATATGCAAACCTGGGTGCCACCGGCAGGGCTGCGGCACACATATATATACATACATGTACACACGCACACCACTGCCAGTGGCACACTACTGCAAAAAGGGCAATTCATTACGTGGATATAATATACACTGGTGCCAAAGTAAGTAAACTTGTCAGTATGCGGAGGCTCTATGACAAGTGTTATTTTTACATGGGTTTTTATAATTATTTGGAAATCTTTATTTGAACACTGTTTAGCACTTCTAAAGGAGTAATTCCATCTCGGAAAATAGGATCTGACAGTTTTTTTGTTATGGTCGGTTGTGCACTTCTTTGGGAGTTACAAGTACAGTCAAATTGTCCTCTACTGCACCTGGAAGTCCCATGAAAGTGAACGGATAGAGGCACAAATCTACGGCCGCCTCTCCATTCTCCGTAAACTGAGGGATCTCGTTTCCCCAGATAAGAATTCCCATTCAATTTAACTTACAGACGGCTTCTGTAATTTATACAGGCTCTATTATTTGTGCATTCTGTAGAGCTATTTTATGTAATCTGAGTCATGAGCCCTATCCAAAATGGCTATTCTAAGGAAGGGAGTCTAAGCAGCTCTTTGGTCTTCACACTTTCCCCCTCAACAAGGATCTGGTCTTCACTGCAGGAATTTCAACCACTACCTTTACTGCAGTCTCCAGCGTAATGATCAGGAAATAAGTGGAAAAAAGGACAGGTTGAGCCAGGTGACTGTAACCATGGACAGAGAGTTGCTGCATGATCTTTTGGCTGTATTACGTGGACACTGTAAAACTCAAAGGTTTAGGGCCACATGTATGAAAACTGGCTAGGCCTAAAAGTCACTCTGTTGCCAATAGCAACCAATCAGAGCGCCCCTCTCATTTTTCCAGAGCACTATATGAAATGAAAGGATCACTCTGATTGGTTGCTATGGGCAACAAAGTGAGTTTTAGGCTTAGACAGTTTTCATACATGTGGCCCTAATTAGTGTTAGTTGCAGTAAGATTAGTCAGTAATGTAGTAGCATAGTGTACTTATATAGAGACATACAGGCAGATATAAATTGTGGCAATGTCTGAGTGGAGAAAAGAAATACCAGAAGATATAGAGACCAAACACCACCGCCAGAGAATTTGAATTTATATTATTTTAAATATTTCATATAAATCTAAATTATATTACACACTGTACCCCAGGAATGTATTATATTACATACTATATCCCCAGCATACTGCAATATAGAATAGTGAGGGGGCCAATCTCAAAATCCATTGAGATCCAGGGCAGTGAGGGGGTTAACATAAGGAACCTTGGATGTCTGAAGCAGAGCAGGGGCAGTGGATGAGTTATTGTAAGGATTAAATAAAAAAAATGGATCTTAAAGAAGTAGAAGTCTCACTCTTTCCTTAATACATGTCCTCCAATTACGATAAATTCCTGGTTTTGGCTTAAAAAACAGTATCTATAAAGCTGGACTTAGGAATACACCCTTAGTTATGAGCCAGTACATTCTTTACAATTTTTGGTGCAATTTTAGTCTTCATGAAAAACACATGTAGAAAATATATAAATTAAAAAAACAACTTAGCAACGCATGCAGCAAAAAGGCATGCTTTTTAGACCAATGCAAATGGTTTTTTAATTAACTCTAAATGTGGGACACAGGTGAAATGTGAGTTAATTGAAAAATGCATGCTAGCATTTTTGTTGTGTTTTCAGCTGCATCAAAACCGCAGAGTATAGCTGAATGTAATTTATTCTCACTATAACTACAGCTGTTTTGTGACGGCCTCAGAGGTTTGTTAGAGGACATTAGTGAGCAAACAAACAGCATCATGAAAATCAAGCAAAACACCAGGCAGGAAAGGGATAAAGTTGTGGCAAAGTGTATTGCATCTCACATAGCACTGTTCAACCCATCATGTGTAAATGAAAGGCGTATGGCATAAAGCACATTCCCTGTACACCATCTTGTTTAGATAGTTCACTTCTAGAGGTTTGACATCAGTCAAGCATGACAAAGTGGGTGTATTCCCCTTTGCAATGTCGCTGATGTGTGGTGGAGAAATCAGCTATATGGGAGCTCGGCTCCACTATGAAAATGTCTGATGTCAAGCCTCTATAAGTGGACTATCGAAATTAGATGGTGTACAAGTTATGTGCTTAAAATTGTATGTAATATTCAAATGATTAAGAATTATTATGCTTTGAATATCCTATTAAAAAGTGAACAATATTTTTGCAGAAAATAAGCAGAAGTGTTGGAGCAGTGTTTTGTACTAAACAACACCTGATTTGTTCTGAAATGTTAGTATTAGGGGGTTCCCATCCCCTTTTTTATGTGTTGCATCATAACCTGATAAGAAATTAAGCGAAAAGGTGTACTGTTATAGTGATTTTGACATTACTTCTCATTTAGATTTTTAGCAGCTGATAGCAAATCTGTTATTTTGGCTAGACTGCTATCACATCTGCAGTGCACATTCACCATTTACACTGAAAAAATCTCCCAAAATATATGTTGATGTGTCCATAGACTGTCATAGTTAAATATATACCAAACTTATGTTCTTCTTGAATCATTTTGCTGGTATATACTGTGAAATAGGCGCATAGCAGAAAGATAGACATCACATACTGCCTTTAGATTTGTTTTGCGTAGCATGTTTTATGGCATTTTTGTTCTGTTTATAGGATTCTAATTTAAAGTGAAATACAGTACAGGTTTTCATGAATAACAATAAAGAGAGTTGGCACAGTGTTTTTTGCATCAGTTTTTCGAACCCAAAACCAGGAATGAAACCTACAGAGAGAAAACATTCAATGGAAATACTTGTACCTCCTCTGGGTTTTGGACCCATTTTTTGTTTTGGCTTATAAATACTGCAGCAAAAAATGCATAAAAAAAGTGTGTGAACCCAGCCTAAGGCCCCCTTCACACTTCTATTTTGCATATCTTTTTTACCATCCCCCAAAATGTAAAAAAATATGCTTGTTTTTTTTAAGCCTCATGCATTTGTTTCATGAAGTTTTTATAGCATTTTTTGCTAAAAGGTGTGTGTTTCTACATGGGTTTTTTTGGGTTCATCCATCCCTTAATTTGCAATGTGACAAAATATGTTTTAAAAAAAATGCAACACACGTGAACACTTTTTTGGTGCAGGAAAAAAAATGATGGAGATTTATGGGGGATAAGAATGTAATAAACATAACCCTACATTATTAGCAATAAGGGCTTTGAAAAAACTGAAAAGGGCAGCGAAGAAAAAAAGCAACATTTGTAGTCTGGTTTATATTTGCCTGTTGGCTTCCAGCTAACATCTGGTCGCTACAGCTTTTTAATGTCTTTGTGAGTATGTGAAATCAAATTTGTTGCATTATTTTAGAACTCAGGCAGTCTGCACTATTTCATTCTGCTTTTTATAGAACTGGTTTACATGAAAGACAGCTTCTGTTGAGAAATCACTTCATTATAGATGCAACATCCGTCTGAGAAAACTGGAGCAACATACATAATTGTGTTGGATTACTCACATTTTGAACTTTGATGGTGTAGCCAAGAGTGTTTTTAAAAATAATTACATATATTGTGAAACAAGAGGACTGGTCTTTTGTTTACTTTTGAGGCTTATTGCCTTTGGCTATCATGGCTGTGGTTCATCAGTCCGAGTCAGGATAGAGACATACTATGGGTCAGCGAGTATACTATATTCATTATTAGCCCCAGTCACTATCATGATACTTTATGGGTCTGTGAGTATACCACGATTATTATACGATAAATGGTTTAGATCATCTTACCTTTGTTGACCAATGACAAAATTTCCTAAGGGTACCTTAACAGTAATTGTGATGAGGAGTATGGGTGATACACCTATTGACTAATAATGAGTATCAATGGTTATCGATGCCTACAGTGAAGGAAATAATTATTTGATCCCTTGCTGATTTTGTACGTTTGCCCACAGACAAAAACATGAAAAGTCTATAATTTTATGGGTAGGTTAATTTTGACATTGAGAGATAGAATATCAAAAATAAAAAAACAGAAAATCACATTGTATAAATTATAGAAATGTATTTGCATTTTTCAGTGAGAAATAAGTATTTGATCCCTCTGACAAACACGACTTAATACTTGGTGGCAAAACCCTTTTTGGCAAGCACAGCAGTCAGATGTTTTTTGTAGTTGATGATGAGGTTTGCGCACGTCAGGAGGAATTTTGCAGATCATTTCTAAATCATTAAGATTTTGAGGCTGTCGCTTGGCAACTCGGAGCTTCAACTCCCAAAAAAAGTTTTCTATGGGATTATGGTCTGGAGACTGACTGGGCCACTCCATGACCTTAATGTGCTTCTTTTTGACCAACTCCTTTGTTTTTTTGGCTTTTTGTTTAGGCCTCGTTCACACCGGCGTAATTGCGGGGACGGATTTCGCCCCGCAATTACGCCGGCAGCCGTGAAATAATTCACATGTCACTTTCTCCCCCCGCGGCGGATTAGCCAAGCAGGGAGAAGAGACGGAATCCACAGTTATCTATGAGAACTGTGGATTACCGTAGTTACTGGGACGGATTAGAGCCGTACTGCAGCGCAAATACGGCGCGCAGTACGGCTCCAATCAGTGCCCAAATAAGCCGTGTGAACGAGGCTTTAGGGTCATTGTCTTGCTGGAAGACTCGGCCATGACCCAATGCAGCTTTATTCTGTCACTTCCTGGTCAGACTGACTGTAATTTGCATACAGCTCTGTGGTGTATTCAACTCTGTGTTTTCATTCTGCTAATTAGTTTAAGTTAGCTCAGAAGCTCTCCAGAAATGCTAGCAGGAGTTTTTATCTGATCCCTCAAACAAAAGCTTAATTAGTGCTGTTTAAATTTAATAAATCAAAAGGGTTTTTACTGCTGGCCAGCACAGAGCTGCCTTGACCTGTGTGATGACATCACTCACTGCTATCTCATAGAACAAACAGCAGTTGGGGGAGATGTTTATAGGTTGATCACTGAGGAAACAGAAATAGCCGGGGAGGTGGTTAAGGAACTTGTAGTTCCTTAATAAAAAGAGATGAACAAAGCAATATATTTAGAAAATGTCTTTGTTTTGTGTTCCCTACATTTGGCCTCCAAGTGGCTGTTGTCTACTGCCCACCATGCCCTGCAACTGCCTTCCTTGACCACTTTGCTTCTGGGCTTGTCTACTTTCACTCTCCCTGACATCCCTGTATCATCTTTGGTTTTTTTAACATCCCTTTTAAACTTTCCCCCATTCTGTTTTCCAAAAAACTCCTTTCATTTCTGTTTCCTCCTTCCCCTCTCACTGTGGCCCTCGGGACCCTCAAAAAGACGTTCACAACTGGCCCTCATCTTCTACCCCCTTTCTCCCCCTTATCTACTTCTCCAACTCCTCCCATCCCATATCTAAACCACAATTTTCTTACCTTTTCCCCCTTTCCCCCACCCCACCTGCCCCTCTGTCTCACACCTAGTACACCCCCCAAAAACCTCCCAAAAATTTTAAACCCCGCGCACTCTCTCTGACTTTTTGCACCCCTTTTACCATATCCTCACTTAACCCAGACGCAGCCCCCCTTTTTAAACAACCACAAATCACCCCCAAACCCTTTTGACTCTTCGCCCCGCTCACAAACAACAAAACCCCCCCCCCCAAACCCCCCCCCCCCCCCCCCCCAAAAAAAAAAAAAAAAGGGAACCCGGGGCCACAGCCCCCAAACTAACAACTGGGGCGAGTTTCCCCAAATAGCCCGAACGCCGCGGGAAAAAAACCCCCGCTCCACCCTAACTTCACCCCATACAAAAATCACTAAATACATTTAAGCCCTGCCTGACCCCGCCAAACGGGAAATTATTTCACCCCCTCTCATACCCTCCCTGTCTCACAACCCCAAGACAACTTTTCAACACCTTAACCCTTCTCCTCCGACCACCACCACCGCCTCCCCATCTTCCTTTCGGCAGTTGACTTTGCCTTTTTTTTCCTACACAAAATAAAACCCTCATCAGAAACCGCTTTTGCCCACAGTCCCCCGCACCCTCCCCCATACGCACAATGCTTTTTTCCCCCTATCTTGCTTCCCCCCTGTTTCTCACGACAATCTTTCCACTCTACTGTCCAAATCTAACCCCAATAAACCCGTAATTTGACCCACTGCGATCCCACCTCATCCCGAACCCTTGCGCTGTTATCATTCCCGCCCTCACCCCCCTGTTTAACCTATCGCTAACCCCTAATTTTTCCCTTTTCCAAAATTTTTGACATGCCCACCCATCAACCCCCCATCCCCAAAAAAAAAATCCCCTTTAACCCCTCCCGTCTGTTTCCCAATATCGCCCCATCTCTCCGCTTTTCCCTTTTGATCCAAACTCCTTGAGCAGCATGCCTATCTTCAACTATCCTTCCACCCCTTTCCCCAACTCTCTCCCCGACCCACTACCAAACTGGTTTCCGACCCCACTACTCTACCAAACTGCCCTAACCAAAAGGGCACCAAAGACCTGGCAACTGCCAAAAAACCCCACGCCACTAATCTGTGCTTCTCCCCCCTAGACCCGTCCTCTTTCCTTTGACACTGTCCCACCACTCCCTCCCGTTAAAAAATCCTCTCCTCCCTCACGGGCTTTTGGGTCTCTCCTGGATCTCCTGTACCCCCACTGATAGAACATTCAGGTCTCTCATTCCGCTCCACCCCCTCCCCCCACCCTCTTTGTTGGTGTCCCCAAGGGGTCCCTCTTGGGGCCCCCTATTTTTCCCCTCCTCTAACTCTTTGGGCCCCTCCGGGCAGCTCATAGTTCACACGGGTTTTTAAAAACCCCCTGTAAACGGACGACACACGCTCTACCCCTTTTCCCCCCGGCCCCCCCCCGATGTATCTCTCTTCTTTTCCCGGATCCCAGAATGGCTTGTCCTATCCTCCAGTTTTCCCCCACATTTAGTTTTAAAGGACGGTAGGAAAGAAGAACTCATCATCTTTCCCCCCATCCCCCCCTTTACCCTCCCCCTGATCTTCCCAAAATCGTCAAAGGCTATACACTCTCACCCCTTGCGCGTCCGTGGGCCCTTTGGGGAAAAACTTCGACTTGCTCGTCCCTTTAAACCACACATCCCAAGCCCTTACTTCTGACTGCCGCCTCCACCTGAAAAATATCTCACGCATCCGCTAATTCCTCAACTTCGACTCTACAAAAATGCTAGTCCATGCCCTTGTCATCTCTCTCCTTGACTACTGCAACATACTTCTCTGCGGCCTCCCGTCTAGCACTCTTGCTCCCCTTCAATCCATCCTCAACTCCGCTGCCCGTCTCATCCACCTCTCTCCTCGCTACTCCTCTGCCTCCCCCCTCTGCCAAACCCTTCACTGGCTACCCATTGCCCAGCGAATTCATTTCAAGTTACTAACCATGACCTACAAGGCTCTCCATAACCTCTCCCCCCCCCATACATCTGTGCCTTAATCTCAAGATATCTCCCCTCTCGCAATCTCCACTCCTCACGGGACCTCCTTCTCTGCTCTCCTCTTATCAGCTCCTCACATGACCATCTCCGTCCCCTATACTCTGGAACTCACTGCGCCAACACCTCAGACTCTCCGCCACCTTCCCCAGGTTCAAAAGCAAACTGAAAACCCATCTCTTCAGGATTGCCTATAACCTACAATAACCTAGCAGCCACTGTGCTACCCCAAAAACATGTCTGCCCCTCACCTTCTGTCTCTCTGCTCCTCCACTACAGATTGTAAGCCCTCGCGGGCAGAGCCCTCACTCCCTCTGTGCCAGTCATAAGTCAGTCACTGTTATCATTGTACTTGTTTGATATATGTTATGTATGTAACCTCCCTTTTTGAATGTACAGCGCCCTGGAATCAATGGCGCTTTAAAATAAATAAGAAGAATTGACAGTCATTTTGTATTTCTTCCATTTTCTTACTATTGCAGCAACAGTTGTCTCCTTCTCACCCAACGTCTTACTTATGGTTTTGTAGCCTATTCCAGCTTTGATCTTGTCCCTGACATCCTTAGAAAGCTCTTTGGTCGTGCCTATGTTGTATAGGTTAGAGTCTGACTGATTGAGTTTGTGGACAGGAGTCTTTTATAAAGATGACTATTTAAGACAGCGGTCTTCAATGCAGGTAACGAGTTGATTAGGAGCATCTAACTGGTCTGTAGGAGCCAGAACTCTTAATACTTATTTTTCTCAGGGAGAAGCAAATACATTTATATAAAATTTATACAATGTGATTTTCTGAATTTTATTTTGGATATTCTCTCTCTCAATGTTAAAATGAACCTACCCTTAAAATTATAGACTGTTCATGTCTTTGTCAGTGGGCAAACTTACAAA
>JAODAL010028812.1:0-52706 GCA_025379985.1 Phyllomedusa bahiana | reverse complement strand
GTACCCCGCGGGCGCAGGCACATTCACAACCCTCACAGTTTTAAGGGGGCCCCTGAAAAAATTTCTCGGTTTGGGCCCCAAGATCCTAACGCTACACACACATCTGTAAATCCCTCACTCGGGGCCCTACAGGCTTTATCTGTATATAAAATTTCAGTCTGGGGAGGTTCATCCTTTTCTCATGAAACCACCCCCTATTTATGAAACAGGGCCCGGGACCATTTAAATTTGGCCTTCTTACCGTATGTTTCACCCATCACCCTAATAGATTGAAAACTTTTTTAATGTGTAATGACTGTTGTTTCCCCTTAAAATTTGTAAAGTGCGGGAATATGTTGCCGCTATATAAAAAAAGTTTTTATTATAAAATAAACAAGAATGAAACCCAGGATTCTGGAAAAGGGGTCGGGATACTTTCAAAGATGTAATAATTAAAAATTTAAGTGGGGGGATTTGGAAAGGGGTCTGGATACATTTCTCATGAAAATAGCCCAATTTAGTGCCAGGTTTCTGGAGGGGGATCTGGATACATTTTTAGATTAAAAATATAACAATTAATTTGACCAGGATTCGGAGGGGGGCTGGATACATTTCTAGATGTAATAAATAACATGTTTATAGTGCCCGGGAGTCTGGAAAAGGGGTCGGATATTTTCTGAGTAATAATATAACAAGTTATAGTGCCCAGGATTCTGGAAAAGGGGTCGGTACATTTCTAGATGTTAAATAACAAGTTATAGTGACCAGGTTTTAAAAGAAGGGTTGGAACATTTCAGAGTAATATTATAACAATTTACGTGCCCAGGATTTGGAGAAGTTGCCCTGGTTTATTTCTAGATGTAAAAAATATAAAAATTTATGGACCAGGATTCTGGAAGGCCGGGGTACATTTCTAGATGAAAATAAAAATGTTATGTGCCCGGGAATCTAGAGAAGGGTCGGGAAAATTTTCTGATGTAATAATATAAAAAGTTTATAGTGCCCGGGATTTGGAGAAGGGTTGTATACATTTTGATGTAATAATATAACAAGTTTTAGTGCCCCAGGATTTGGAGAAGGGCTGTAAAAATTTTTCTAAGTAAAATATAACAGTTATAGTCCCGGGGGAATCTAGAGAAGGGTTTGGGATACATTTCCAGTTTATAATGAAAATTTTTATGGCCCCAGGATTCTGGAGAAGAGTCTGGATAAATTTCTAGAGTATAATATAACAAGTTATAGTAACCAGGATTCGGAGAAGGGTCTGATACATTTCTGAGAAATAATATAACAAGTTGTTCGGGAAAAGGGGCCCGGGGGAAACATTTCTAGTTTTGTAAAATATAACATTTTTTGTGACCGGGATTCGGGAAAAGGGTCTGGATAATTTCAGATGTAAAAATATAACAATTTTATAGTGACCAGGGATTTGGATAAGGTTGGAACATTTTAGAGTAATAAAAAACAAGTTATATTGCCAGGATTCTGGAGAAGGGTTGGATACATTTTCTAGATGTAATAAAATAACAAGTTATGAACCAGGATTCTGGAGAAGGGTCTGCAAATTTTAAAGATTTTAAAATTTTAACAAGTTTAGTGACCGGGTTTCGGGAGAAGGGTCTGGTACATTTCTAGGTGTAAAAATATAACAAGTTATTTACCAGGTTTCGGGGAAAAGGGGCCCGGATAAATTTTAGATGTAATAATATAAAAGTTATGTGCCGGGATTCTGGGATGGGTCTGGTTTACATTTCTAATGTAATAATACAACAATTTATAGTGCCCGGGGGATTCGGGAAGGGGGTCTGGATACATTTTGATGTAATAATATAAAAATTAAGTACCCAAAAAAGAAGGGCGGATACATTTTAGATGTAATAATTAAAAAGTTTAGTGACCAGGTTTTGGGGAAAAGGGTCGGTACATTTCTAGTGTAAAAATTTATACAAGTTTTAGTGACCGGGATTCTGGAGGGGTCTTATACTTTCTAGATGAAAAATATAACAAGTTATAGTGACCAGGATTCTGGAGAAGGGTCTGGATACATTTTTAGATTTAATAATATAACAGATTACATTGACCTGGATTCTTTAGAAGGGTCTTTATACATTTCTAGATGTAATAATATAACAAGATCTAGTGACCGGTATTCTGGAGAAGGGTCTGGATACATTTCTAGATGTAATAATATAACAGATGATAGTGACCAGGATTTTGGAGAAGGGTCTGGATACATTTCTAGATGTAATAATATAACAAGTTATAGTGACCAGGATTCTGGAGAAGGGTCCGGATACATTTCTAGATGTAATAATGTAACAATTTATAGTGACCAGGATTCTGTACAAGGGTCTGGATACATTTCTAGATGTATTAATATAACAAGTTATAGTAACCAGGATTCTGGAGAAGGGTCTGGACACGTTTCTAGATGTAATAATATAACAGGTTATAGTGACCAGGATTCTGGAGAAGGGTCTGGATACATTTCTAGATGTAATAATATAACAGGTTATAGTGACCAGGATTCTGGGGAAGGGTCTGGATACGTTTCTAGATGTAATAATATAACAGGTTATAGTGACCAGGATTCTGTAGAATGGTCTAGATACATTTCTAGATGTAATAATATAAAAAGTTATAGTGACCAGGATTCTGGAGAAGGGTCTGGATACATTTCTAGATGTAATAATATAACAAGTTATAGTGACTAGGATTCTGGAGAGGGGTCACTGATCCAGAGATTATTATTGCAGTCGGGAAGGAATTTTTTCCCTAAAAGGAGGACAATTGACTCCTGGGTCAATGGGGTTTTTTGCCTTCCTCTGGATCAACACTTTAGCACAACAGGCTGAACTGGATGGACGTCTTGTCTTTTTTTGGCCTTACAAACTATGTAACTATGTATGCAGTATAGGCAATAAAGATGCATTAGACTTTTTGAGAGATGCTTACTCAAGAGCAGTTTGGTTTAAGAAAGCGTATGAAATGCCCGTCTTAGTGAATTCCCACTTTTGAGTTCTGTCCCAATAATAATACTGGCCCAGCTGGGACCGACCATTGTAACTTGAGGGAACGCTGTATTTTGACACCTATAAAACTGAAAAAAAAACGTTTAAATAAAGAATAATTTGCCTATTCTGGCAGCAACAGAAAGAGCTTTTCCCATTATAGGGTCACAGTCATTTAGAGTGATATAAAAAGGCTAAAAAAAAAAGTATGCACTGAAAAGGGTCACCCTGCAACGCATCAATAATGCAGGACTAGCCCCCCGTGGGACCTGTGTTTTACAGGGCTGGCCATAATGGTGCTCTCAGAATTGGTTTTAATTGGTAAATGGAATGAATCATCGGACTTCCAGGTCAGACGCGATACATTGCTATGAAATATTTGATCAACACTGACATTTCTCGGCTACACAGTAAGAAAGCGGAAAAAGACACCGAGAGATCAGTAATTTTATGAAAATGTTTCTTTCTGTGATCAACCGAGTATTATCCACAAAAGGAAGAAAATACAGCTCTCTGCATCCGAGGAGCTATTGTATGAAATAATACATATCACTTTTATGGCCTATTCAGGATGCAGCCATATAACAACACAACTTCTCTCCTGGAATGATTTGCTCTTCAAAATCCTTTTTGCTTAAAGAAGAAAAAGGGCGAGCTCTTTCCTAATGTTATCTTCAGGGACACATGAACTGTTCCACAATACCCAGGCTGTTACTATTCACAGTCTAATCCCTAATATATGTTTAAAAGCTTGCCGTCTTTTTGTCTAAGCATGAAAGAAAAGTCTGAAGGACGGACACAGAAAGGCTTCTTTCTCTTCGGTGATTTTTTTTTTTAGATATTTGTTAAATTCTCCACGGATTCTGAAGATTTGGGATTAAACAAATGTAAAAGATGCCGGCAGAGACTGAAATAGTCAAATGAGCTATCCAATCTTCTTAAAGAGTTTTGTCGCTGGCAAAGAGCACTTAAAGGAATAAGATGGTAGCTTTGAAGATAACTGTTTGTGTTTAGTAACATGCGGCGGATTTGCAGCACAACAAAAGCGCTCTGCGTTGGCTGCGCTGAAATTTCAAAGTGGTTGGAAGAGTGATACTAAAACAAACAATAAATAATCTGTTATTGTCAGACATCAGAACTCAATGCATAATAAAACAGGTAAAAGAAAAACCAGACTTGATACACTTTTGTGGCCTTTTTTATGTTTTCCTCTGCATTAGTTTCTAGAAATCAAAACAAGAAAATTGCAACTTTTCCAACAATCATTTTTCTGCCGTCCTGGTTTCAAACCAGTCAAAGAATGAACCTCTCCATTCTTCGTATGTGGGAAAACTTGCAAAATTACCAGTGTATCGAATAATTATTTCCCCCACTGGATATAGTGCATGTCAACAGTATGACTGATTTCTGGCTGCTAGGGAGAGAAATTTGGTGGCCAGGCTTTAGAGTAGATTGTGGATTCCTTGTTAAAGAGAACCTGTCACATAGTTTTTGCCCCCCTGGCTGACAGAACAAGCCAGTGTCAGACCTGCTGTTTCCAGCACGGTGTCCCTTATTCTGTAAGATGCGGTCGTTTTCATGTATTTAATGCTCAAATCTGCAGTTTTCAGCCAGAAGAGTCATTCGAAGAGTCATTCAGAGTGTCAGTTTTTTTCAAACCCGGCCAATCGGAGGCTAGCCCCGCCCACCTTAACTGATAAACCTATTACTTTGAATAGGTAGAAACATGTGAATAACTGTCAGTGGGTGGAGCTAGCCTTTGGTGGGTGGAGCTAACACCTTGTCATGAATAAGATTTAAGGGGTAAATGCTCTAAAACTACAGCATCTTACAGAATAAGGGGCACAGTGCTGGAAACAGCAGGCCTGACACTAGCTTGTGCTGCCCTCAGCAAGGGGGGCATAACCTATGTGGCAGGTTCCTTTTAAGTATTTGTCATTTTTGGCATCAGAGGCGATATGGGACTGGAAGCTTTTTTTCATAGACCACCTATAGTGCAAGATGCACATGTTGGGATATGACTTGACATGTTGCCTCATGGTCACGATGTGCGAGATCATTGGGCAAGATTGTTGGGCTTTGGATTCAGGTCAGTACTTTTAGGCCTGACCAGAAATCTAGCAACCAGTCAACAGTCTGCAGGTCATGCATGAAAAAGGAAGTGTATGATTCATTTCCTTTTGCTTGGTTGAGTAGCAGACTGATAACTAGTTGTCCAAAATTTGGGTTGTCAATATTTCGCCGGACCCAAATCCGAGGTGCAAACGTAGTGCCAATATATCTTTTACGTTGTTCCCATGATGCGGTATGCCAAGTTATATTTCATGATTGAACACTTCATGTACTTTTATCTAACTTTACTTACAACTTTTTAAAGAACCCGTTTGAGCAAAATAATAATTTTGATTAGAGATGGGCGAATTTCTCAAAAATTCGGTTCAGTCACTTCGCCGAATTTCCCAACAAAAATAAATTCGGTCCGAATTACCTTGGGACGAATCGCGTTAAAAAACAGCTATTTCCAGGCTGCACAGAGCCTGCAGGGTGCTGTAGAACGTTGTGCTATGCTTAAATATGCAGAGGGAGCTTGGTTTGGTCTTCATACAATGTTGTGTTTTAGTATGACACGCACATGACTGCCACCGCTCTTAGAATCGCTTCACTATAAAATTCCCTGGGCACTTAAGAGGGCAAAACTGACCAAAAACCTGAAGCGGGAATGTTGCCTGATAAAGTCATGGCAGTGACAGCTGGAAAAAAACAAGCTGAGGGCTCAGGTGTCAACATCAGTGACAGAGTGTGGAGGTGACGGCAGCAGCCACAGCAGCATGAGGTCAGACAGTGGCACAATGACATTCTGGAGGTGGCAAAAACAGGAGAAGGCCACAGAGTGGCATAATGACAGAGTGTGGAGGTTACGGCAGCAGCAGCATGAGGTCAGACAGTGGCACAATGACATTCTGGAGGTGGCAAAAGAGTAATAGGCCACAGAGTGGCACAATGACACAGTGTGGAGGTTTCAGCAGCAGCCACAGCAGCAGCATGAGGTCAGACAGTGGCACAATGACATTCTGGAGGTGGCAAAAACAGGAGAAGGCCACAGAGTGGCACAATGACACAGTGTGGAGGGCACGGCAGCAGCAGCATGAGG
Source organism: Phyllomedusa bahiana (assembly GCA_025379985.1). NCBI lineage: Eukaryota > Metazoa > Chordata > Amphibia > Anura > Hylidae > Phyllomedusa > Phyllomedusa bahiana. The sequence goes on along the minus strand of JAODAL010028812.1, from coordinate 46,565 downwards.
TCACTCAGTGGCACAATGACATTCTGGAGGTGGCAAAAACAGTAGTAGGCCACAGAGTGGCACAATGACAGAGTGTGGAGGTCACGGCAGAAGCAGCATGAGGTCAGACAGTGGCACAATGACATTCTGGAGGCGGCAAAACAGTAATAGGCCACAGAGTGGCACAATGACACAGTGTGTAGGTTTCGGCAGCACCATGAGGTCAGACAGTGGCACAATGACATTCTGGAGGTGGAAAAAACAGGAGTGGGCCCCCAAAAGATTTGGCACAATGACCTTGTGGGGGGCCGGGGAAAGGCAGAAGAAATGAGGTCGGGCAGTGGACAATGACTTCTGGAGGTGGAAAAAACAGGATAGGCCACGAGGGGCAAAAAGCCCGATTGTGGGGGGGTCACCAGAAAGCAGCTGGGGTAACAGGGGCCACAATGACATTTGGAGGGTGGAAAAAACGAAATTAGGCCACAGAGTGTTCACAAATGCCCCAAAAGGGGGAGGTTCAGGGGCAAAGAAAGGGGGCCACTGCGCAGCATGGGGTTTCCAGGCAGGGGGACAATGACTTTCTAAAGGTGGAAAAAAAGGAGTAGGCCACAGATTTGGACAATGACAGGTGGGGGGAGGGGCAGCAGCAAAATTGGTCAGACAGTGGGCACAAGAAAATTCTGGGGGTGGAAAAACGGGAGTGGCCTAGAGTTGGCCAATGACAAGTGTGGGGGTTCACAGCGCAGCGCATGAGGCAGACTGTCCCACAATGACATTTTGGAAAGGTGGAAAAAAAACAGGAGTGGCCCAAAGGGAGTGGCACAATGACACAGTTTAAAGGGGCACGGCAGCAGCAGATGAGGTCAGAACAGTGGCACAATACACAGTGGGAGGTCACGTAAGCAGCAGCATGAGGAGGAAGTGGCAAAATTACATTCTAAAGGGGGAAAAAACGGGAGTAGGCCACGATTTGGAAACAATGACAGAGACTGGGGGGTTGGCCGCCGAGGCTTGAGGTCAGACAGGGGCCCACAATGACATTCTGAAGGTGGCAAAAACGGGAGTAGGCCCAAAGGGGCACAATGAAAAAGGGGGGGAGGTCCCGGCAGCAGCACCTAGGACGGGACGGGGGCCCAACAAATGACATTCGGGAGGTAAAAAAACCCAGTGGGTGGGGCCCAGGGTGGCGAAATTGAAAAGTGTGGAGGCCCACGGCAGCACCCAAGCATGAGGTCGACAGTGGCAAAAGGAAAATTCTGGAGGTGGCAAAAACAGGAAAAACCCACAAGTGGACAATGACACAGTTTTGAAGGGTACGGCAGCAGCGGGCATAGGTCAGACAGTGGCACAAGGGACACAGGTGGGGAGGGACAGTAGCAGCAGATGAGGTGGGGCAGTGGCAAAATTGAAAATTTGGAGGGGAAAAAACTGGAGTGGGCCCACGGGAGGGGAAACAATTAAGAGGTTTGAGGGGGACGGTGGAGCAGCATGAGGTCAGAAGTTCCCAAATGACTTTTGGGAAAGGTGGCAAAAAACGGGAGTAGGCCACAGGGGGCAAAATGACAGAGGTGGGTGAGGCCCGGAAAGGGGAAAACAGCAGGGGTCGGGAGGGGGCACAATTCACGTGGGGATGTACAAAAACCCGCAACAGCGGCTTTTGGGGGTCTTTAAAGGGGGGCATAATGACAGAGTTTGGAGGTGGGGGGTTTAAAACCCATTCCTGGAAAAGGAGGGTTTGGGTGGCAGGGGTAAAAAAAACTGTCAGCAGATTTTGGTTTTTTCGGGGCAGGGGTTTGGAAACAAAATTTGGCTAAAGGCGGGTTTTTTGGGAACCCAAAATAATTTCTCACAGTTTGGGGAGGCTTTCATGGTAAATGTATTTCTGACGCCTAAGGCATTTGTGGGGGGAAATCCTAGGCCGACCACACATGATTCATCTTGAGAAAGGGTCAGCGTTCCACATTTCCCCCCAGCAAGCAGGTTCCCCTTGGGGGGGAAACGTGGCCCCCGCCGACTGAACCCCCCCGCTCTGATGCCACACTACGGAAAGGGCAGGACCAGCTTCCCACTGAAAAACCCCGGAAAGGGTTTGCAGCCAAACACCATTTGGTTCCCCAGTGTCCAGGGATCTTCTAACGGGGGTGGCAGAGTGCTGTCCAATTTTTAGGCCACCCCCCTGTTGGTTCAGGGACTGTCCAGGGTCCTGCGGGCTGCCCCTGGTGATTTACCCCCTCACTGGGCAGGTGAAGGAAAGTTGCCATCAGGGACTCCAAAACTTGGGTTGCTGCTGATGGGGGTTTGGTACTGCCCCCTACCCCCCCCCCCCACCTTTCCCAGAAAGGCCGGGGCGGGTTGTACGTGAGGGGCTGGGGAAAACCCCCGGGTCAGACCTGTCAAGGGGGAAACGATCCCGTTTATAGGCAGCGGTAACGGGACTACGGGGATTTCCCTATAGAAATTTAAAATTTGTCCCCCCCTTTCAGTAGTTTGGGAAAAAAAGGTCCCATTTTGGCCAGTAGCGGGGCCCCAATTTGGGGTTTGGAGACCCAGAAGTATCCCTCTCCCGGAAATCCCTGACTATTCGGTTTTCACAAGCCGGCAAATCAGCATGTGGGGGCCATTGCACAAGGGGACCCCCCGGGGGGCCCCCCTGCCTCCATCTAAAACTTTTTCCCGCCACAGTGTTTGGGCGGGTAAACTGCCTTGTCTTCCTCACCCCATCTACCCCCCTCCACTGCCCCTGCCCTCCTTCTTATAAACCGGGGGTAAAAATCCACTCTTTTTCACCAGAAAAGGGCTTCTGCTTCCAATTTTCCCCCTCCCCCCCAATTTCATTCCCCCCGGACCATGGGGCCCGGGGAAAATTTTGTCACCACTTCTCCAGTCCCCTGCCCAGACAGATTTTTCAGCATCTTTTCCCAAGGACTTTAAGCGTTAAATTTGGACGTTATTCACCCTTTTAGTCCTGGCAAATGACAAAAACGTCGCCTCCTCGAATGCCAAAAAAACGGAAATTTGTAAAGCATGAGCGGGCCACGGGCTGACATCAAGTTCACGGGGGGAGTACCCCGGTCCCCCCCGGGATCTCAAAAAACGTTAATGGCCTTCTCTGTTCAAAAGTGGGTCCAACATGTGCAGGCGGGAAACCCCAAGGGGTGGAAACATCGCATATAAATTGGTGTTGGGGGGGGGCCTTTTCTGCCCCCTGCAATTCGAGGGGGGGTGCCCCCTGGCTTTGTAAAATTGGGATACTGAATGCACGTTTCCTGGCCATTTTTCAGAATCTTTGTATCGGGGGGAAGACTTGGGAAAACCTTTTCATAACCAGTTTGGGAACCCCGTGCCCGGGAAAGGGCGCTTTGGACCATCCCTCCTCCTTCCCAGCGCGGATCCATGTTCCTCCCATTGTTGGGCAAAAAAGGTTTGAATTTGCATTTTGGCGGGGAGAAACCAACATCGATTTCTTGTGCATGACGCGGAGCATTTCCCCCCCCCCCTTTGTGATTTTTCCGTTAACCAAGGCAAGCCAGGTTAGAACTGCGTGACACCGTTTGTCCCTACACATGTGGTTGATGGAGCGAAACCTTGTGGGGGCAGAGATGGTGGTATGGTGGAGGAGGCGGAATTGGGCGGGGGGCCCGCAGTTTGAAAACTTGGAGGTAAAGGGGGTTCCCTGTCCAATTTGTTGGTTTTCCTGGGCAGAAAGCACATTCCCCCAAGGGGGCCTTAAAGGACTTGAAATGGCCTGACCGATTTAAAGCTCCAGAGCCGCGGCGGGCCGGGCCCCTTTGGAAAAAAAACCGAAAAGCTAAAGGGACGGGCCCAAACTTTCTGTTTACTTTTTTATGAAGTGCTGGTACTGCCTTTTTGGAAAAAAAAATTTACGGTTTTGGAACTCTCCCCCCCGGCTCCCCCAAAAAGGGCCATTAGTTCTCTGCCCGGTTTGCAAGTCCACCATTTGGAAAAGGAGGAACTGCAGTACCAAAAACTTGGAAGGAAACACGGTCAGCTGCTGCCCCTTAGGATGGGGGGACCCCATACTTTTGCCCTCTTTGCAATGGGCCCTGGTGAACGCCCTGCTGGCGCCTTGAGTGGCAAAGGGGGCAGGGATCGGGAAACCGGGAGATGAGCCCAAAGAAAAAACCGCTCCCTTTTTTGCAGAGGGGGGGTGGACCCTTTGACTGGCTCCCAAATGGCTTTGCTTTCCACTGGCCCCCCGCTGCTGCTGCGGGGGGTAGGATGGACCACCACTTTAAACCACGTTTTCCCACCCCCATTTGGAAATGGTGAGGGTGCAGGGTGTTGCCCCGCGGGGGCCGGGGTTCCAATGTTACCCTCCCTGGCCCACGCTTCACTTTTGCCCCCCAAAATTCTCCCATATCCCCAAAAATTCGGGTCCTGGGTGTCTTGGGCAAAAAAACTGCCACCCCGCCGATTAGCGTTTAAAAGCCAAGGGGCTCCGCATTGAGGGGCCCTACTACCCCCGGGCTCCCTCGCTGACCCCCAGTGCCCCCAAATTTTTGGCCCGGGCGAAGCGGGTTTTCTACCCCGGGGCCTTTGGTTTCCCCGACCTCACACTGCTGTACCCTGTGACTCACGGCCACAAAACCCCCCTTGCGGGGCTGCGCCGCTGCCTGCGCGAAAGGGGCTGACGCCCCTTTTCCTGACGTTGATAAAAGCCCTTGCTTCCCCCGGCCCCCCAAGTGCGGTCGGTACATCATCTTCTATTTGTTTTTTCATCGTCCGGGCTGTCCTCTTCCCGGTCTTGGTATGCAGAGGATGACCCTCACAACTTGACCCCCCATGCCCTCCCACATCTTTTTACTTTCCCCGCCAACGGCAAAAAACAGGGGATTTTGGGCCCCTTTTTCTTCGCTCCCCAAGGAGTTTGCTAAATTTCCCCCCTCAAATTGTTCATCCTCGCTATTTGGGTGGCGCTGACCCGACCAAATAGTAGAATCTCTGGTTTGAGGGAAAACCGCTTGGGACGGAGGGGGTTGGGGGACAGGTGAGGGGCCCCTTTTGCCCTTTGTTTCCCGGGGCCCATCCCAAAAAACTAAGGGTTGTTTTGAGGGTTTCCCCCAAACTTGGTGGGGTTTGTAAAGATGCATCTGGGAGGAATTTGGATAAACCTAGTAAAAACCAAAATAAAAAAAACCTTTGGGTTCCTGAAAACCCACGGCCCCCTAGATGACACGGCAGTTGGGGCCTCCCGAGTGCCCCCTGCTGCGCGTCCCTTGCTGTGCTGGTCCGGGGGCCCTGCTCCAGGAGTGTTTTTTGCCTCGCCATTTCCAGGGTGAAGGGGCCTGCCACCTCTGTCTGACATACTGTTTGTTTAAAAAAAGTAAAAGACATGTTTATGAAAAATATCTGTATATGATAAATACACACCCCGGGAAATTTTACTTTCCCAAAAGAAAACCCCGTAAAAAGCTTTGGGGAACCTTGGATATAAATTGCGCTCCCCCAAATGGGCCGGAAAAATTGACTTGTATGGGGCCGTTTAAAAACTCTGTTTTTTTTACTTTAAATTTAAAAACACAAACGGTTAAAATTAAAACCCTTTGGATAGGGAAATTTTGCTACGAATTTTTTTCTGTGGCGGTAAAAAAAAAGTTTCTTTTACTGAGTACAACTGCAGAAAAAAAAATTAATTAACCCCCTTTGGGTGTAAATTGTGCAAAAGGGTTGAGCAGCCAAAAACTACCACTTTTTTAGCGTGTTACAAAGGCGGTTTTTCTACGCTACACAACAAGAGAAAAACTTGTAATTAAAAAATTCCCCTTTTTGAATTATGCTCAGGAAAAGGGCTTTTTTTGGGGGTGAAATAAACGGGGGTTTTTTTAGTCCCAAAAACAGAAGAAAAAGGTTAATTAAACCCCGGGGTTAAAATTTCGCAAAAAAAAATTTAGAACCAAAAAATACCAGCTTTTTTTGCGGGTTTCAATTGGGGTCTTTTTTCACAGTAAACAACAAAGAGAAAAATTGTAAATTTTTAAACCCTTTTGGTTTTTGAAATTTTGCTAAAGGAAAAAAGGGGCTTTTTTTCCAGTGAAAAAGCGGTTTCCTTTTTGTCCCCCACCAGCCCGAACAACGCTTAATTAACCCCCGGGTGTAAAAATGCGCCAAAAAAATTGAGCAGCCCCAAAAATAAAGTGGTTTTGTATTTTTAAAACGCTGTTTCTTTAAAAATTTAAAACAAAAAGGGAAAAGGCTTAGTTTACCCCCTTGGGTATTCAATGTGCTGTTAGCAGATGCTTTTTAAAAGTATATGCTCTGCATGGAAAAAACATTTGGGCCCTTTTAGATCCAAAAAACCCCCAAAATTCCCGAAATAAGCGTTAAGGAACAGTCTCGAGACAAACTGAGACACCCCCCAAAAATCGGGTGTATTAAAAATGGGTTTTTTATATCAGCTTTTCATAAGGCATCCGGGCGCACCTTCCCCCAATCGTCAGTGAGAGCGGGATGAGTCCCAGGTCGCGCCCGGGGCTTATTTTATGCCGGGGGGAAAGTCACCCGGGAAAAACCCCCCGGGGCTCTGATTTGGGTTCAAACTCTGCACATGTCATGCAGGCTATTCCCTTTTTTTCCTCCCCGTTTGCTTTTTCCCCATGTAACCCATGTGCTCGCAGCCCCTTTTTCAATCAAAAGCACACTTCGTTCACCCGGGGGTACCCCCCAAAATTCGGCCCTTTTATTCAAAACCAAGTTTTCCTGAAATTTTTAAACGAATTCCACCTTGTTAGAATCAATTCGCCCATCTCAATTTTGGGTTTTTGGGGAAAAACTGGCAGTTTAATATATCTCTAATACGAAAAAATCCAGTTTTCAATATTTTTGCTAACAAATAAATTGTTATAACAGTGGAAGGGAAAAAAAAATATGGTTGGCACATTCATTTTGAAGAATAAATGTATAGGTGCACTCTGGTGTGGCAGTCAAAAGCTATGCAAACACAACAAATTATCAGCAGCACTCTACAATCACTAAAAAACAGTCAAAATGGAAATAGGAATTTTTTGAAAAAACATTACTGCTTGTCAGGGACCGGTCAAGGACACACGCAGAGACACAAACAAAGTGAGGCCCTGACGCTGGTCCCAACCACTGCCTCTGCTTTTTGGGGAACCCAACTCCTTAAAAGATTGGCCCCAACCTGAAGACTAAGAGCTACACTAAATAAGTGTAGACACAGGACAAAGACAAACGGACACAGAACACCAAACCGAAGGTCAGACAAGCAAAGTCGGCAACTGTCGGGAGACGCAGTACCAAATCGGGAGAATAAACGTAAGACGAGCCAGGTAGGTAACAGCCGGGAGATGTGGTACAAATGCAGGAGGCAGAAGAAAAGTCAGGAGCAAAGCCAAAGGTCAAGTAAGAGTAACAACAAGGAGAAATAAGGCTAGCTACAGGCAAACAAAAGACCAGTATAGCAGGCAAAGCTGAGAGGCAAAAGAGTCCTTAAATAGGGAACCAGGGAAAACAGAAGAGAGATGATAGGTGGAACAAACACAAAACCAGATTGGATGACAAAGCAGTCACTCAGCAAAGAACAGATTAACTAAAAGAGTGAAGGAGGATTCCTGACCACGGGTGTTGGCCAGGAATCAATTAAGCAAGTAGAAAAGTAAAACCAAGTTCACACTGGTAAAAACAAATGCAAGGCATCAGGTAAGATACCAGGGTCTTCGTCGCGACGCCCGTGGCCGGCGACCAGAGCCCAAAGCTGGGGGTCTGCCTGGCATGATCATGGCGCTGCTACAGTGGAATATATCAAAATTTGGAGGTTCTTAGTGCACATTTTTTATCAAAACTGTAAATGCCCACCTACCGTGGCAAGGTGACCTCAATTCAGGTGGGAACCTATGATACATGTTGCCTCTCTAGTTTTAGACTAGTTTTAAACCAGTCTTGTATTTTCACACATCTGTGCTGTCCTGCAGGTTCTGACCCAGCTTTGTATGACCATGCTGTTGTCTCCAGGTTCTGATTTGTTTCTATGTGCCCTTTTGTCAGTCCTTTTATCATGTTTTCTGTCCATACATTCCAGTCCTGTTTGTTATGGGCAGGTAGTAGATCTTCTGTGTCAGCTATGGATATTGGTATACAGCCAAGCCGCGAAGTGGAGTCTTAGGAGTCCCCTGGTCTTCACCCTTTAATCCCTTATACAAAGGGATCTGGATATCAGTGCAGGAAACTCCCAGGTCACTGCCCCGGCTGTGGTCAGTAACAGTGATGGCTGGCATGAAGGCAGTGTCAGACTGGGGTGACTAGGGTTCACAGATAGAGTTTATTCTAAGGGCCCGCCAGTTGAGCTGTACGGCCCAACGGTGGAGTTTATTTTAGGGGCCCACCCTACAGCTACTTTTAATGACTGTACATGCCTCCTATACTCTGCCTCTTGCTTTCTGCCTCTTTCAAGGATATATATGCAGTTAAGAACACAACTCCAGGTGTACCATGCTCAGGGGTCCACCGGGGGTTTCCCCTTTCCCCATGTGGGCCAATCCAAGGCTGCATGAAGGTGTGGCACAAAAGGGTCAACCACAGACTTGGTTAGATCACAAGCAGGAGGTCAGGGTAGGTGGCATTCAGTTATAAACGGTCAGAGGCAGATGGTCTGGGACGGCAGCAGACTAATAAGGCTCAGGAACAAGCTAAATGTCAATAATGAAAATTGTACACGGAAATACTCTCTAAACTTCACTTAATGCACCAGAACACTGGCGAGGATGAAACGGAGAGGAGCATTGGCCTCAGAGCATTGGCCTCAGAGCATTGGCTCCAGGAAAGCTGAGTGACATGCTTTGGCCTTTTAAGTCAGGGCAGGTGCATGCACACCCTAGAGAGGGCGCTGCAACAGGGAGCCGCAGATGGGGATAGTTAAGCGCTTGACCACGTAATGGTCCACAGCTGTAGGCCCCAGAACCGTGACACTGTTCCGAGTGTGGCATGGGGCAAAACTGAAATTAAGGCTACAAGTAATAAAAAATGGTATCAAAAACACATTCACCTACTATATACATGATGTTTTACTTACTATCAGCCTCAAAGTTTTTCTTATAACTTTCAAAGTGAAAAGCAGACGGCTTGTAATAGTACTTTGATTCAGGCATTACATTTCTCAAGGGCTAAAATTTTGAAATGTGGGTGAAGGCAGGACTATTTTATTCTTTAGGCATACTAGGCAGTTGCCTTGGGGCCCCACAAGCATAGGGGCCCCAGGTGGTGAATGTAAGGACATGTGCCCAGGATCCCTAGCTCTGCGTTGCTTTATTAACTGTTAACATGAAAAAGGTTTAAAACTATCAAAGCAGGGAACCAGTAAGTATTCTAGACTGCAGGCTGCCTACAAGATGTCAGTGGGGTGTTTCAACATAGGGTGTGCTTGGGGGTGATTAGGCATGGCCTCATGTGGTGTCATGTTTGAGCATGGCTAGAGGCATGGCATGGTGGCCCACTGCACTGATATGCCCAAGGGCCCATAATGCTGTTAAGATGGCCCTTGGTGAAGGTTCACTCTACGTAAGACTGGTCATCCTTCTACTTAGAATTAATATAATACAAAAGATAAGCTGTACTTCCAGAGTTAGGGTAACACAGTGAGGCAATTTATTATATCTACCAAAAACACAGAAAACTGCTGATACATTACAATAACTTGTTCAAGTAAATTGCACCAAAATTTACAGGTAACTTATATAATGTTTCGGGTGGACCCTTTGTCAGACATCCACCATGGATTGACCTGTTTTCAATGTGTTCATGATCCACTTCTTACATATCCTAAAATAAACCATTCATGGGCCATCCAACTTCTATACATGCCCGAAAAAAGTTTTATCCAACCCAAAACATTATGTAAGTTACCTGCTAATTTTGAGACACTTCACCCGAATAAGTTATTTTGATATATATAAACATACTGCTGGCCTCCCTACAAAAGTCCTTGCATAAACTTTTTCAGGTGATTGAAGTTTTCATTAGGACTTAAATCCTTACTAAATTGGTTATGACCTTCCATAACATGTAGTGAAACATTCAAGCTTAGCAAGATGGTATGGGAAAATTTTCAACACTTACTATGATATCTTTATGTATCTTATTGACCAAAGTACAGATGTCGAAAAGTCAAGCTTGACCATGATATCACAACTTTCCATGATATCTGTTCTTAGATCACAACAAAGGCCATTGAAAAGCAATGCAAAAGTTGAGATGACTTTCTGTACTGTGATATCATGGTCCGTTACATTTATTTTTGCCACCTCTAGTTGTCCATGTCAAATATCACTAAACTTCACCAAAGATTGGACAAGACATTTCCAAGACAACTATTCACAATGTATGCCTTCACTGGTGCTATGGCCAAGAGTCATTTTAGATATATCTTGTTAAAACCTAGGTTTCATCATTAGGGTTCAACTCCATGCTTAGTCATGATGTTTAACAACCACCGTCAAGCAATTTTTGGCAAAATTGTGGGATATTTTTCTTTCATATCATAGACTTCAGTCAATTATTTTGAAAGCTCCTATATTAATTGCTACATGGGCTCCCAATGTCCAAACTAGAAGTCATTTTTCCAAACCTGTTTCCTTAATCGGTCATGGATCCAGAGTTAAAGTTGGCTATCCTTAGGATAATTGCAATATTTGCTTCAGAATTTATCAGTCAGTCCAACAATAACAAATGTAAAGTCGGTAGCTACATTAATTGTAGGTCCCATAATGTTATTTATTGTATTACTTGTTTTTTCCCTAAGGTTTACGTGGGCCAGACCTATCAGAAATCATGTAAATGTATAGAAAAGCTTGCAAAGGCAGCATTAGGTGTTCGGGGTGGAGATCTTCCATCTCTCCTTCTTCATAAGGAGTCCTGTTGACTTTTTTCTTACATTTTCTGACTTCTCTTGGTCTCAGTTTGGAATTTAAATTCACTGGCTTTATGAAAAATATTTTTTTGTAAAAAATTACTTTGTCACTTATTTTCCTCGCTTTAGCTTGGTCTTATTGTCCACCTTGTATCCCTTTTCTTATCCTTGCTTTTGGTTAGTATTATTTTTAGCTATTCCCACACCCCCTTTTTTTGGTTCACTTTTTTTATCCTTGCTTTTGCTTGGTCTTATTGATTACAATTCCCACCACCTTTTTTAAATTGTTTGTTATATTATTATTATTATTATTATTATTATTATTATTATTGTACTTGTTTTGTTATGTTATATATTTTATATATAGTCTTTGTTATCTTAAAGAGAACCTGTCACATAGATTATACCCCCTTGCTGAGAACAGCACAAGCTAGTGACAGACCTGCTGTTTCCAGCGCTGTGTCCCTTATTCTGTAAGAAGCTGGAGTTTTAGAGTCTTTAGTGCTCAAATCTGCAATTTTCAGCCAGAAAAGAGTCATTTTTAAACCCCGCCCACCTGAGGCTAGCCCCGCCCACCTCACCTGACAAACCTATTACTTTGAATAGGTAGAAACATGTGAATAACTGTCAGTGGGCGGAGCTAGCCTTTTGTGGGCGTGGCTAACACCTGCTCATGAATAAGATTTGAGCATTAAATACTCTAAAACTCCAGCATCTTACAGAATAAGGGACACAGCGCTGGAAACAGCAGGTCTGACACTAGCTTGCGCTGTCCTCAGCAAGCGGGGCATAACCTATGTGACAGGTTCCCTTTAAGTCATAGTTTAGTTATTATCTCATTTCTTGATTGTGGTTCCTTAATCATCCTGAAACAAAACTCTGCATTTTCAATCACTCTGTAGAATTGTACCTACCTAATCATCTTTCATTTGGCCAAAGAAGTTGATGGAATTCTTCTGCTATGATCGCAATAGAATTTTCAGCGTTTCTAAGATCCATTATTTAGTTTGCTTGATTTTACATTTTGATTGTGGCTCCCTCGGTCATCAGGATATGGAACCCTTGTCATCTGGACAAAGAATTCTACATATTCAATTACCTCTACATTCCGGATCAGTAGTTACGTTTTATTTTTGTTAATGACGTCACACTATTGGTTATCTTGGCAGTAAGCTGATGTTATACACTACTCACAAACAGTGAGGGATATTTGGCTTTTGGTTGACATTTCAGGATGAACATCACTTTTCTTGAATTTTTTTTTAGATGAACTAAATGAGCCAATTTCTTCCCTGTAGATGCTCATGTCCAACTGTTCAATGTTTCAGTACTTTTGGCACAACTTGCTGATCTCTAACAAGGAGTTTAATGGCAAAATTCCCAATAGGTGGTTGATCACTGAATCGTTCAATAAATTTAGGGGAACAATTTGAATTTGGTTTTAAACAGTCCTCCTCATCATCCTATTCACATTCTGACACCATGAGACCGAGACAACACCTTACAATTGATCAACAGTACCTCACCATTGTGAGGCTTTAAGCAGGGTGCTCTGAGCAGGATCACTCATTGGTCTTCAGTGCTGTTGAGTGATGAAAATTCACTCTGTGCAGAAATTATGGCCACCTATGACACTGGAGATGTCAAGGAGAGCGCTATGCATCAGTCAGGTAAGGTACCCTTGCCGGTTTTCTAGCACGCAGACCACACTGATGTAACTGGTTACGAATGGCCTGATGTGACACTTAGTTGCTTATCACCTCCCTTAAATGAGCCTGGAGTTGTGCGACACTCATCATCCGGTTCCGCAGGGCATTGGTTACAATGAAGCGCTCATCAGTGTGTGATGGAGCCAAAGGACGTCCACTTCTTTGCCTTTCTGTGACTCTTCCAGTCTCTCTGTATCTGATACAACCTGCTGATAACACTCTTTGACACTCTAAGTTCAGTGGCCCCTTCTGTCTCAGATCATCCTGCTTGAAGCCTTGCAATGGCGAGGTACTGCTGATCAATTCTAAGGTGTGGTCTTGTCCTCATGATGTCACAACGTGAACAGCAGGATGAGGAGGACTGATTAAATCTCAATTCAATTTGATCCCCTAAATTTATTGGGCGATTCAGGGATCAAACACCTGTAGGGAATTTTGCCATTAAGCTCCTTGTTAGAGATCAACAAGTTGTGCACAAAGTACTGAGACATTGAACAGTTGGACATGTGCATCTAATGGGAAGAAATGGCCTCATTTAATTCATATAAAAAATTTCAAGAAATGTTATGTTCATCCTGAAGTTTCAACCAAAAGCCAAATACCCCAAACTTTTTGTGAGTAGTGTATATCGTTACCTCCTTACACATGCGTCTCTGTACACGTTTATATTAGTTATGATTTGCGCCGTTTCTGTCCTATATGTATTTGTGGCATAATTTATATTGCTGAAATGTTATGGCACCTGTATTGTGTCTGCCTTATATATTGTTATTGATGTATGCCATTCTTATTTTTCATAGTTTATTTCATCTTTAGATTATTTCAGCGTCATCTTGATATGGCCCTGCTTGGAATTCTCATGGCATTTGGTATATCTGGCATCTGGCATCATGGCTAGAGATGGGCGAAATGATTCTAACGAAGTGGAGTTCGTTTAGAATTTCAGGAAAACTTCGGTTCGGAACGAAGTCGAAGTTTGGGGGACTTCGGGTGAACGAAGTGTGCTTTTGATTGATAAAATGGCTGTGAGCACATGGCGCTACATGGGGCAAAGCACTCTGGGAGGAAGAAGGGCATAGCCTGCATGACATGTGCAGAGATGAAGCCAATCAGAGACCGGCGGGATTCTGTGACGTCACCGCACTATATAAGTCCGGGCGCGACGCCGGGAGCTCACACTCCTCTCACTGTGCTCATCAGGGAAGGTGCTGCCGCGGCTGATAGCTCTTACTGAAGAATTGATTTTTATACAGCGATTTCTGTGGGGTGTCTCAGCTTGTCTCAGAGACTGTTCTCTTAATGTTCTATTTCTAATTTTTTGGGGTATTGGATCTGAAATCCAGTGTGCGTCCACTGCAGCTGCATATACATTCAATATCCAAGTGGGATCTAAGCCAGTTCCTGTTGTATTCATTTAAAGAAACAGCGTTTTTACAATACAAATACCACTTCATTTTTGGCTGCTCAATTCTATTGCGCAATTTACATCCAGGGGTTAATTAAGCGTTGTTTTGCTGGTGTGCTGACAAAAATAAACCGTCTTTTTCAACGGCAAAATATATACATTTTTCCTGTAGCCTAATTCACAAGCAAAGGTTAATTACAACTGTATCTCTTGTTGTGTGGCGTAGAAAACACGCAATTGTAACACGCTACAAAGCTACTAGTTTGTGCGGCCCAATTCTTTGGCGCAATTTACATCCAGGGGTTAATTAAGCGTTGTTTTGCTGGTGTGCTGACCCCAAGAAACCGTCTTTTTCAACGCCAAAATATATACATTTTTCCTGTAGCCTAATTCACAGCAAAGGTTAATTACAACTGTATCTCTTGTTGTGTGGCGTAGAAAACACGCAATTGTAACACGCTACAAAGCTACTAGTTTGTGCGGCTCAATTCTTTGGCGCAATTTACATCCAGGGGTTAATTAAGCGTTGTTTTGCTGGTATGCTGACAAAAATAAACCGTCTTTTTCAACGGCAAAATATATACATTTTTCCTGTAGCCTAATTCACAAGCAAAGGTTAATTACAACTGTATCTCTTGTTGTGTGGCGTAGAAAACACGCAATTGTAACACACTACAAAGCTACTAGTTTGTGCGGCTCAATTCTTTGGCGCAATTTACATCCAGGGGTTAATTAAGCGTTGTTTTGCTGGTGTGCTGACAAAAATAAACCGTCTTTTTCAACGCCAAAATATATACATTTTTACTGTAGCCTAATTCATATCCGAAGGTTAATTAAGCTTGTTTGTGCTTTTACATTTAGTAAAACACACGGTGTTTTTAAACGACACATACAAGTAAATGTTTCCTGGCCATTTGTGGAGCGCAATTTATATCCAAGGGTTACCCAAGCTTGTTACTGGGTTCATTTGGAGTCAAAAACAGGGTGTATATTTATCATATACAGATATCATCATCAAACAGTGTCTGTACATTTAGAACAAACAGTATGTCAGACAGAGAGGTGGCAGGCTCTGCACCTGCGAGTGGCAGTGGCACAAACATTCCTGGAACAGGCCCAGGTCGCAGCACAGCAAGGGGACGTCGCAGCAGGGGTCATTCGGTGAGGCCACACCTGCCGCTGTCATCTAGTGGCCGTGTGTTGTTCAGCAACCCAAGGGTTCTTGATTGGTTGACTAGGTCATCCTCTTCCTCCCAGATGACATCTGACAACCCCAGCCAAGAGTCGGTGGGAACCTCAGACACAACCCTTAGTTGGCATGGCCCGGGAGCGGGTCAGCGGCCCTCACCTGTCCTCAGCCCGCCTCTGTCCCATCCGGTTCCCTCAGCCAGAGATCTACTATGTGGTCTGGGCTCAGCGCCACTATATAGCGAGGATGAACAATTTGAGGAGGGCAGTCAGTAGCTACTTGGCAGCGAAGAAATGGGGCCAATATCCCCTGCTTCTTGCAGTAGGCGGCAAAGTATAGATGTGGAGAGTGGCATGGGAGGTCATGTTGTGAGAGGTCAGCCTCGGCATACCAAGACCGGTGATGAGGACAGCAGTGACGATGAAACACAAATAGATGATGATGTAGCCGACCGCACTTGGGAGCCGGGTGAGGCAAGGGCTTCATCATTGTCAGGAGAAGAGGGTGTCAGCTTGCGCGTCAGGCAGCAGCGCAGCCAGCAAGTGGGTCGTGTGGCCATGAGTCAGCAGGATAGCAGCAGTGTGAGGTCGGGAGCCAAGCGGCCACGGGGTAAAAAACCCGCTTCGCAGGTCCAAGAAAGTAGCGGCAAAGGGGTCAGCGAGGCAGTGGCGGCAGTAGTCACTCAGTGCGGAGCGTTGGCGGTAAAATCCGATACTCGGCGGTGTGGCAGTTCTTTGCTAAGACACCGGAGGAGCCGAATATGGGTATATGTAGAATCTGTGGGCAGAAAGTGAAGCGTGGCCAGGGAGCTAACATTGGCACCACGGCCCTGTGTCAACACATGCAGCGTCACCATCCGGTGGCCTGGGAGAAACGTGGCTCAGATGTGGTGGTCCATCCTGCCGCCGCAGCAACAGCAGCAGCGCCCAGTGGCACGCATGCCATTGCAGCCAGTCAAGGCTCCACCACCTCTGCAGAAGGGAGCTGTTTCTCTTTGACATCATCTCCCGGTCCAGATGCTCCTGCTCCTTGCTACTCATGGTGCCAGCAGTTGTTCAGCGAGGCGATTGCAAAGAGACAACAGTATGCGTCCAACCATCCTAAGGTGCAGAAGCTGACCGTGCTCCTGTCCAAGTTGTTGGTATTGCAGTCCCTCCCTTTCCAAATGGTGGACTCTGCACCATTCAGAGAACTAATGGCTTGTGCCGAGCCGAGATGGAGAGTTCCAAGCCGTAATTTCTTTTCCAAAAAGGCAGTACCAGCACTTCATAAATATGTAGAACAGAAGGTGGGTCAGTCCTTGAGCTTATCGGTTTGTTCCAAGTTGCACGGCAGCGCGGACGTCTGGAGCTGTAACTACGGTCAGGGCCAGTACATGTCCTTTACGGCCCACTGGGTGAATGTGCTTCCAACCCAGGCACACCAAAAACTTGGACAGGAGACGCCGCTTTCTCCCCACGTTGTCAAACTGCTGCACCTGCGCCAATGTCCGCCTCCTCCTCCTCCACCACCACCACCATCTCAGCCTCCACAAGTAATGCTCCAGCAAACCACATGTGTAGGGCACAGCGGTGTCACGCAGTTCTAAACCTGGTTTTCCTCGGCGAACGAAGTAACACAGGGGAGGAACTGCTCCGCGTCATGCATCAAGAAATCGATGTGTGGATTTCTCCGTGCCAACCGCAAATCGGAACCATGGTGACGGACAATGGGAGGATCATGGTGTCCGCGCTGCACCGAGGAGGGATGGTCCATGCGCCCTGCATGGCGCACGTGTTCAATCTGGTTGTGAAAAGGTTCCTGAAGTCTTCCACCGATCTTCAGAACATTCTGAAAATGGCCAGGAAACTGTTCATGCACTTTATCCATTCGTACAAAGCCAGGAACACCCTCCTCGAGTTGCAGCGGCAGAATGGCCTCCCCCAACACAATCTGATATGCGATGTTTCCACCCGCTGGAATTCCAGCCTGCACATGTTGGACCGACTGTATGAACAGAGAAAGGCCATTAACGATTTTTTGATGACCCAGGCAGACAGAAGTACTCCCCTGTGTAACTTTGATGTCAGCCAGTGGCAGCTCATGCGTGACACCTGCCGTTTGTTGAGGCCATTCGAGGAGGCGACGTTATTTGTCAGTCGCCAGGACTACGGGATGAATAACGTCATTCCACTGCTTCATGTCCTGGAACAGATGCTGAAAAATCTGTCTGGGCAGGGGACTGGAGACGTGGCGACTACATCTCGTGGCCACATGAGTCCGGTGGGGACTGAAATGGAGGAGGAGGAGGAGGAGGACATTGGAGCAGAAGCATTGTCTGGTGAAATGAGTGGATTTTCTACCCAGGTGACAAGAGAGGAGGAGCAGGAGCAGCTGGAGGAGGTGGATGGAGATGAGGAAGACAAGGCAGATGACCCCCAAGCACCGTGGCAGTATACAGTGGAAATGGAGGCAGGGAGCCCCTCGGAGTCACTTGTGCAGATGGCCCGCAGCATGCTTATTTGCCTGGCTAGTGACAGCCGAATAGTCAGCATCCGGCAGAGGGATGACTTCTGGCTCTCCACCCTATTGGACCCTCGCTACCGGTCCAAAATGGGAGCCTTTTTCCCAGCTATTGAGAGAGAAGACAAACTCAAATACTATAGGGAAATCCTCCGTAATCAGTTGGCCGCTGCCTATGTGCGGCATCGTCCCTCCTCTGACAGGTCTGACCGGGGGGTTCCTCAGCACTCACGTACTACTGCCGCGGCTGCTGGGGGAAGGTGGGGGCGTAGGAGCAGTACCAGCTCCATCAGTAGTAACCTAAGTCTGGAGTCACTGATGAGCAGCTTCCTTCACCCGCCTAGTGAGGAGGGCAGTCGCCAGCAGCAGCAGCAGCAGCAGCAGGACCTGGAGCAGTCCCTGAACCAACAGGTTGTGGCCTAATTGGACAGCACTCTGCCACCTCAGTTAGAAGATCCGCTGGACTACTGGGCAGCCAAACTGGATGTGTGGCCGCAACTTGCCGAGTTTGCAGTGGAGAAGCTGTCCTGCCCGGCCAGTAGTGTGGCATCAGAGCGGGTGTTCAGTGCGGCGGGGGCCATCGTTACCCAAGGAGAAATCCGCTTGTCCACGGGAAATGTGGAACGACTGACCTTTGTCAAGATGAATCAGGCGTGGATCGGCCAGGATTTCCACACACCAATGACTTAGGCGTCAGTCTGGGTTCAAACTACCTGCCTCAGCCACTATTCTGATGCCGCCACCCGCCTGATGCCACACATCTGCTGACAGTTTCTCCATCTGCCACCAACCATCTTTACCAGGGACTGGTATTGCCACCCACCTCAACACTCTGTCATTGTGCCACTCTATGACCTCATGCTGCTGCTGCTGTTGCTGTTGCCGTAACATCCACACTGTGTCATTGTGCAACTCTCTGACCTCATGCTGTTGCTTCTGCCGCCGTCACCTCAAATCTCTCTCATTGTGCCACTCTGTGGCCTACTCCTTTTTTTGCCACCTCCAGAATTTGTCATTGTGCCACTGTGACCTCATGCTGCTGCTGTGGCTGCTGCCATGTCCTCCACACTGTGTCATTGTGCCACTGCCTGACCTCATGCTGCTGCCGCCGTGACCTCCGCTCTCAGTCATTGTGCCACTCTGTGGCTTCCTCCTGTTTTGCCACCTCCAGAATGTCATTGTGCCACTCTCTGACCTCATGCTGCTGCTGTGACTCCTGCCGTGCCCTCCACACTGTATCATTGTGCCACACTGTGGCCTAATACTGTTTTGCCACCTCCAGAATGTCATTGTGCCACTGCCTGACCTCGTACTGCTGCTGTTGTGACCTCTACACTGTGTGATTGTGCCACTCTGTGGCCTAATACTGTTTTGCCACCTCCAGAATGTCATTGTGCCACTTTCTGACCTCATGCTGCTGCTGTGGCTGCTGCCGTGTCCTCCACACTGTGTCATTGTGCCACTTTCTGACCTCATGCTGCTGCTGTGGCTGCTGCATTGTCCTCCAGACTGTGCCATTGTGCCACTGCCTGACCTCATGCTGCTGCCGCCGTGACCTCCGCTCTCAGTCATTGTGCCATTCTGTGGCTTTCTCCTGTTTTGCCACCTCCAGAATGTCATTGTGCCACTGCCTGACCTCATGCTGCTGCCGCCGTGACCTCCGCTCTCAGTCATTGTGCCATTCTGTGGCTTCCTCCTATTTTGCCACCTCCAGAATGTCATTGTGCCACTGCCTGACCTCATGCTGCTGCCGCCGTGACCTCCGCTCTCAGTCATTGTGCCATTCTGTGGCTTCCTCCTGTTTTGCCACCTCCAGAATGTCATTGTGCCACTGCCTGAGCTCATGCTGCTGCCGCCGTGACCTCCACTCTCAGTAATTGTGCCATTCTGTGGCTTCCTCCTGTTTTGCCACCTCCAGAATGTCATTGTGCCGCTGCCTGACCTCATGCTGCTGCCGCCGTGACCTCCGCTCTCAGTCATTGTGCCACTCTGTGGCCTACTCCTGTTTTTGCCACCTCCAGAATGTCATCGGGCCACTCTCTGACCTCATGCTGCTGTCATACTAAAACACAACATTGTATGAAGACCAAACCAAGCTCCCTCTGCATATTTAAGCATGGCACAACGTTCTACAGCACCCTGCAGGCTCTGTGCAGCCTGGAAATAGCTGCTTTTTAACGCGATTCGTCCCGAAGTAATTCGGACCGAATTTATTTTTGTCGGAAAATTCGGCGAAGTGACCGAATCGAATTTTTGAGAAATTCGCCCATCTCTAATCATGGCATTTATGCTACTTATATATTTTATTCATATATTTTTGAACTGTTGTAAGAATAACTTGATGCACCGTTTGCACTATAAACTCATTTACACATGCATTGTATCTGTGAATTTGGTCATATTGTATTTTACTACTTAGCTTTCTATTGATCCTTGCCCTGTGTATCTTTGCGTGTTGCTCTTAAGCCGCATGCACCAAAGTCTATGTATATTGTTGTGCTCTACTCACTAGCTAACATTCCTGTGGCACTTACTCATTTGATGCTTCTTGCAGTCTTTATGCTACATATTCGCGCATGCGCCGCCAGTCTCTGTGACAATGTAGCCTGTTCATTTGTATGCGGTTGTTATCTTTTACTCCTGTACAATTTAGCACTTTAAATGCTGTGTCCCAGCTTAGTTCTTTTTCTTTCCACAGGTATGCCTCATTACTTTTGATTATTTGTATATATACATTTTTTATTATATAAACTACTGACAACGTCTCCAAAATTCAAAGCAAAAAAAAAATAGTATTTACAGTAATTGAGAGATCTTCAAAATAATAAAAAAGAAGCAGCGGAGCTGTCAGACCACAAATAATGCAAAGAAAAAAAGCTCATATTTCTATAGAAACAATAAGACCAATGTTTTAAGTGAGGGAGAGTTCAGAAATCAATATTTTTTTCATTCAAGTTCCTTTTGGCCTATTCCTAGCACTTGTTTTGCCATCCAGCTTGTCCTATTGCAAGAGGATTGTGAAGACCACAGTAGTGTTTTTTATACTTTCCTTCATTAAATAAGATTTGGTTCAGGAGATCACCTAATCAGAAGTAGAATGAGGTGGACTTTGGTTGGAATTCAACTGACACTGTAATGGAATAGCCGTCAGACGTGTAGAGATGCTGATTTTTAGTAGAAAACTGTGCAGTGGTCTCTTAATTTTTTCCAGAGCTATATATATATTATATATATATATATATATATATATATATATATATATATATATATATATATATATATTAATATATATATATATATATTATTATATTTATATATATATATATAATATATATATATATATATATATATATATAAAAATTACTTAGAAGGTGTTCATTCTTCCGTCCGGTTTTCGGGCAGAACATGAACATGTGGGTGTGAAAGGGGACGGCTTGAATCCACAAACTGCGAACAAAAGCCGCCCCCCTGTGTGCAAGAAAAACATCTGACCGGTATTTGGTCTATGCAATGTCAACGCAGCCTAAATTTTATTTTCTGAAAACCACAGATACTTCTTTTTACAGAATGCGCTGGGGAATACGTTGGGTTATCATAGCACCTAATGAGTGCTACGATTTTGTGATATTTGCAGGAGGGGGGGGGGGAATTTGAGCACATTGCAGCGCAATTAGTCACCGAAGTACACCCCTTAAATACGGCATGTGAACATACCCTTACAGATGTAGCAGAGATAAAGTTGACAAATAACAAACTATGGTATCGAAGCACAGAAGTTAATCCCAACTTTTGTAATGCTTGTCAATGGCTTTTGTTGTGACCTAAGAACAGATCACACAGAAAGCCATGGTATCACTGTCAATTTAAATGTTGCTGCATCTCTACTTAAAATATTAGGCTAGATCCCCACAACATCGGACAAAAACCGTCCGATAGTCGACTGTTTTTTGTCCGATGCAAGACCGCGGGGTTTGTAACGGTTTTAGTTTTTTTCATCGGCCATACAATTGAATGTATGAGAAACTGACAGAAAGCCTCCTGGCACCGGCAGTTATAACAACATGTTCTTAAAACTATCAGTGCCAGAGAACGCTCAGAAAAAAAACAATCTGTGTAGACCACAGGTCGTTTTTTCTCGTAAAGTCAATGGGCGAGCAAAACCATTGGATTTTCAGCAGTTTTAGAATTCTAAAACTGCTAAAAATACAATTGGCTTTGCTTGCTGTGTAGACAGAACTTTATCAGAAGTCATTATGGGAAAAGAGCTGAGAAGCTCAAGTGCCCTCTATTGGATGTAACAAATCCTCAATTTGTTTTTGACCCGCTGGGTCTTTGGAAAGCAAAAGGGATATTTAGCCAAGCCAGCATCACCCATAGACAGCAGTTTCGGGGTGTTTGCCCCTCGTCAGTACAGAGAAGAGCGACGCTGGCTCGGGATTTGTTACATCCAATAGAGGGCGCTTGAGCGTCTCAGCTCCTTTCCCATAATGCCTTGTGATATGCAGATGCTTTGTGGAGTACTAAAGGTAATTTAGAATTTCCACACGCCTATAGTGGCGCTCTCCCTAAGAAGAGATCTTCCCTTTCTGAGCCACTGATTGCCTCCCACTCAGCCAAGCCAGTATCGCTCTGCTATGTACTGACGATGGGCAAACACCCCGAAATGGCTGTCTATAGATGGATGATGCTGGCTTGGCTAATATCCCTTTTGCTTTCCAAAGACTCAGTGGGTCAAAATTAAATTGAGGATTTGTTACATCCATTAGAGGGCGCTTGAGCTTCTCGCTCTTTTCCCATAATGCCATATATTTTATCCAAGGTATTGAGTTTTCTTGGATATGACCACCTCTTATTCTCTGGAGTGACTACATCATCCTTGTTCTCTTTTTCCCTAGTTGGTGTTATCATTTTATCAGGTATCTTGGATGAAGCACTGTATACCTGGAGTATATTTTTTGACAATTATTTTTGAGCACCTTTAGTCTGAATTCCTGCATTTTGGTCCCCTGAGGTGACCAGGTATACTTTTTACTGGCTGGTTGAAACATGTTGGGACCAGACTAGAGGATCAGATTTGTCAATTTTCCTAGGGACAGGTTCCAGGCAAGAGCGCCCTTTATCGGGGCGATCATCATGCACTTTAGGGTAGGGAATGTTATTTATTATACAGTATCGCCCTGATAGTTCTAGAGAGAGTTGTTAGTGGGGTATTTTTTAAGTTATTATTAATAAAAGTTATATTTTAGACAGATCCTTATAAGACAATAATGAGTATAAAACCCTTTACCATATTCACAGTCATTATTCAAAGACCAATTTGACCAATAATGCCACTATGCAAAGTCGAAAAATGACTGCCCCACCACGACCACTTCTATGCTTAAAAGAAAATAGCAATAATCTATTATTTGTCAACTGCACAATTCTTTAATAAAAGAAGTTTAAAGAAAATAGCAATAATCTGTTACTCCTAATCTGTGATAATCATTAAACAAATGTGGCCAAAAATTTTTATTGACCAACACCTTCTGGAAACAAGCCAAGAGTACATAATACCAGGTCCGGTAGAATCATCCTGATTTGTTTCCTGGGCATTCAATGAAAACATGATACAAACCAGGGGCCCAAGAGTTCTGATGTCACCAGCACACAATGCAAATATTGTACTTTCTAAATCAGAACATTGCAGATTGTTAGACTATATTTAATGTCCTGTTAGAACTTTTGCTTTGTAGAAATTTTAATAAAATATTGTGAGCAATAATCTCGTCCGTATCATCTTTCTCAGGAGTATTGTGGCATTTCTAAATGGCATATAAATATGTTAATGTATTCTAGATTTCAAATGTCTTCATTTTGTTATTGTATTTCATATTTCTATTTGCATGGTATCATCAATGCCCATGGTTTAAAGTGATAATATTACATATTAAATATTATAGAATCCCTACTTTTGTCCTCCGAGCTGTTTTTGTGGGGGCAACAACTGTTGTCAGTCACTTATTTGGACAAGTCACAGATTACCACAACTACAAACGCGGTCAGAAAAAAGCCCTTAAACCAAGAAAAACCCACAGAAAAAACAAAGACAGACAGTTCATCTGAATGGTGGTGGTTGCATGTTTAGCCAATGGCTCCATTGTGGGCGCGTGTGAGATAGCCATGTGTGTATGTCCCCTGAGGAAACCCTGTCTATCTTATGGGGGAAACGCGTCGGGATATCGGTGGCATTTTTGGACATCCTTATTTCTGACCATGAGCGATAAGTATTAATGCTAAATGTTTATCTTCTTGGCTTGAACGTTTTTTATGCAACATTTGTTTATGCAATATTTTGTGCAGTGATTGGCTGTAGAAGCAGTATATACTCCTCATTATAGAATTGCTTATAGACAACTAGTTTAGGGTACAACAGGGCGAGCCTCCTATAGACGGGGCCGTCCCTTTCGGGATGACTACTCTGCCTTTGTTAGCATTAAAATAGGGCTTGTAGTATTGATGTCCAACTATAGATATGGCCATTTTTGAATCTTAGCATTGTCTCATATGTGTACCAGATGAGTGTTTCTGCTTTTTGATATCTAAATATATTAATATAGTGCTACCAATATATTTGAGGGTCATTGTACATTGTTTTAATATTTAATAATAAAGGTTATATTTTAGAGTAGGGCCCTAGTAAGTTTTTTCTGTGAGTTTTTCAGTCACTTATTTGGGTAATTATTCTTTAACTGTATTTTCTTCATTTCAAGAATAATTGTTGTTTCAAAGAACATTCTCCTAAAATTTTTGATTATTAGAGGATTAGGATCCCGAAGAAGATACAAGTGCTCTGCTGTGAGATGTGCCCCTCAAATTCCTTTTTACCTGGTGGATGACTATGTAAGGAATTTGCTTCTTTTTTTCTTCCCGGATTTTTAACATGTACTAATAAAGACTTTTGTATTTTTATACAATTTTTTTCTACGATTGCAAGTTCTTCCCTAAAGGATGCTGGTCCTTTAATGTTTTTTTTTTATCTCATCAGTTTTATGGAGGTGCCCTTCTCCTATCCGTGTCATCCTTGGGAGTGGACCTAAACAAATCTTGGGATGAGCTGGTTGCATGGATGTTTCCTTGCGAATACTTTTGTCAAATTCCTGTTGGGATATTTTGAATCTCTTGGATAACTGTGTACAGGTTATCGAATACACATCACAAGCATTTATCCTGTATGTGGCAAAGAAGTGAGTCCAAAAATACCAACCGGATCTAAAGGGCCACAACACCCAGCAGGTAATCTGCACCATTCATTCTAATGAATAGTGAGGGACTTAGAATCCAGATCTACACAGAAGGTTAACTCCATCATGGTTATCATTAGTTTTGCACTTCAGATTCAGGTAGGGCTAACACCTCGATATCAGGCAGAGGACCAAATTCAGATTCTTAGGACCACATGTATGAAAACTGTCTTGGTCTAAAATTCACTTTGTTGCCCATAGCAACCAATCACAGCGCCTTTTTCATTTCATATAGTGCTCTGGAAAAATGAAAGGGGAGCTCTGATTGGTTGCTATGAGCTCTGATTGGTTGCTATGGGTAACAAAGGGAGTTTTAGACCTAGACAGTTTTCATACATGTGGCCCTAAGTAATTCAAGAATAATCAGCTATATGTTTTTGAACAACCGTCTACCTAGGACCTAGGCCAATGATCTTCAGTGCATCCAGAGCCTTATTTCAGTGATTCTAGAATTGCACTTCTGATTTGGTTAGGGCCGTTTGGCAGTGATCACGGGAAACCTTCCAAGCAATCAGCAGCCTTCTGTCTGGAAAAAGGCTGCAGGTTAGTTGTACAATTTTCTCATCATTGCCTGCAAAATTTGGGTCAGGCCAAATCAGCTCAGCCTAAATCTGAAAATCAAAACTTGTCACCATATATAGAGCCTGATGTATAATAATTGTCTATCACTTGAACTCTTTGTTGCTCACAGCAAACAATCTATCATTTCATGGTTGCTATGAGCTCTGATTGGTTGCTATGGGCTCTGATTGGTCGCTATGAGCTCTGATTGGTTGCTATGGGTTCTTAAGTGGTTGCTATGAGCTCTGATTGGTTGCTATGGGCTCCCATTGGTTTCTGTGAGCTCTGATTGGTTTTTATGGGCTCCGATTGGTTGCTATTTGTCTGATTGGTTGCTATGGGCAACACAGATAGTCTTAGACCTAGACAATTTTCATACATAAAACCCTTGTCTTTTTTTTTTATAGATAAAAGAACGGATTGAAATTTGTACAGAACTGAGATCCTCTTCAATCCATATCATTCTATATGCCTTAAAAAATGTCAGTAATACTCTTTTTCAAACTGTATAGCATCTATTGGGCTCTGTATAGACTGTGGACAGTGCTTGACGGTGCTGATTGTGGAATGCAGAAGAATATTATGTAACCCCTTTCTGATCATAATTTTTTTACTCATTATTTTTTCCTGTCAACCTTTAAAGAGCCACAACTTTTTTTATTTTTTTCATCTACATAGACATATGAGGGCTTGTTTTTTGTGGGAAAAGACTAAGGTTTTAATGGGGTCAATTAAAGTACCAAAGAATGCACTGAAGAACCGTAAAAAAAAAACTGAAGTTAAGCGTTAAAAAAAAAGTTTTTGTGAAATTTTTCTAGGGGTCTTGTTTTTGTGTTAACTCTTCGGCATAAATGGTAAGTTATCTGTATTTTGCAGGTCGGTGTTATTCCACTGATACTAAATATGTAGGGTTCTTGTTATGTTTTAGTACTTAAAAAGATGAGAAAGTATTCTCTATTTTTTTATTTTACTTTTTTGCTTTTCTACTTGTGAACCTGAGAGCTCATTTTTTGGGGGGGCTGAAGTGCAGTTTTGGCATGCATACATCTTTTTTTGATCATTTTGCTTTCCAATTTATTGGGGACATGAAATGGCATCTAAGAGCTTGTAGATCATGAATATCTCAAATTGACTGTCAGCTTTGTCCCCTTTGCACACGGATTTCTCCAGATTCATCTAAAGTCTTTGCAATTTTATGCTGAGCACATTCTAAAATTGGTCTACAATTTTTAAATTAAACAACAAGAAAAAGAGGATTTCATACTCAAAATCTTATAAAAATAAATAAAATTTCTCATTCATTCATAAATAGATTTAAAAAAAAATTAACCACAGAAAAAAACATAGATCAAAAAAATACACAAAGTACAACAGACCTAACATCTAACAGGATACAAGCTAGTGGAGCCAATAATATATCACATAAACCTACAATATGTTACATCTCTCTCAACATGATTCTATGTATATCTGCAAAGGCTAGGAAATCTAATGGAGACATAATCAACATAGTATAATAAATGATAATCAATTACCCATAATGGCATGCTCTAACACCAGCTTGTGCCAGCACCCCAACGCACGTTTCACCACTGCTTCTTCAGGGGGTGTCAAATTTTTAATTGCAGTTATTCACAGACTAATAAACCTTTGAGCATTTTTGCTTCTGAGAGACTCTGCTTCTCTAACATATCCTTATTGAAAATTAACACTTCAGCTACTTTTCATTAGTACCACTTACTTTTCCAGCCATTTTGTTAACCCTGTTACAACTTTTGTGACGTGTTGCTGCCATAAATTTCTAAATGAGTTAGTCTTTTCACATGGAATGAAATAATGTCTAACTTTCAACTACTGATACGTTTAACATGTTCTGTTGTGAATAAAATATAGTTCAAAAAGATTTCCCAATAATTGCATTATTTAGACAATGGGGTTTTATCTAGCTGTGATTTTCTGCAACCACAAATGTTTAAATGACCATCTCGCACAAATGGAGAATATGCATTATGAATTACAGTTTTTGGTGCAAAACAGTCTTAATCATTGCAACGGATATTAAGCGCCATGGAAGTTAATCTAGTAGCCCCAATACTGCAACTGATTGGTTTGATCACTCAATCTAATTACCAATCTTTAGTACTGCCAGGATCTCTCAGCTTACTCTAATTAAATTCTTTCGTGAACGATATTAACACGTTCTAATTCTTGCTGTAAGAATGAATTAAGTTTCCCATTTTATCAAATTCCAACATTCAAATTAATTTCCTCTTCAAATAAACAAGTAGGTCACCATTAGTGAGTGGCCCTTTAAATTACGAATGCTATTCATCTATTGCCAGTCTCTAGTACAATTCCTAAAGGATTTCTATCCAGTTTTCCAAGACACTGAAGTGGAAAACCTGCCTAGTTATGCCATGGAATGGGCATAGGGAAGCTTCCTCTCCTCGTCGGGAAGCAATAGAAGATTGTGCAGGAAAACACGCATTATGTATGTATTTGCATCTATACATAATGATAGACTTAGCTACAGCGAAGAACACAATTTTTGCTATTTACACCAGTTTTAGCTGTGTACAAGTTTCAGTGCTTATTTACTTACATTTCCAATGGTATAGTATCAACACTATTTAAAATAAAATTAATATTGATACCAGGACTCTACATATTGATTGGTCTGTCCTTAGGATTACATACATAGGATAAGCAGCATAGCAGCACACTGCAAATGTAAGGACAAAGACAAGCAGTGTGCACCTCTGCAATTTATTTCATATTGTTTGGATGTGCTAATCATTTTATCCTCTTTGGATTGTGTGCATGAGAGGAGGATGTCTCCATGTCGGTCCTGCACTCCACCCATACATTAATTTTAGAAAAGAGTATGGCTGAAACCTTCTTGACATAAAAATTTTGAAGGCTCTAAAGGCAGCACGAGAAGTGAGACTGTTTGGAGTAGGTTCCCATCTGAATTCAGGTCACTTTACCCCTGGTGGATGGACACTCACAATTTGATCAAAATGTGCACTAAAAACCTCAGTTTTTCATGCATGCTATATAAAGCAGTAGTACTACAAAATAATTTGCTAATTCAATGTTGGTGTCTTGCTGTCTGCAGTGTGCTGTTGTGTTAGTTTTCAGGTGTTTGAACTGATCCACATGATATTCATTATTTATTTTAGAGCTCCATTAGCTCAAGGACGGTGTACAACCAAAGGGGTTCGAATATGTAATGTAAGATTAGTACAAATACAGTAGGAGCACTAAACTACAAACTGACACATAAGGAGCGAAGACCCAGCCCACAAGAGCTTACAACCTACAATGGAGGAGGAAGGAGACAGAAGCTGAGGGACGGAGATGGGTGTATTATGACGTAGGGGAAGCAGGGTTATTGTAAATTGTCGGCTATCGTGAAGAAATGGGTTCTTAGGTCACTTTTGAAAGTTGTAAAGTTGTATGCCAGAAATGCCTTTAAAATGTGGGTCCCACCACTGAGATCTGCACCTCGAGAACAGAGGTCAGGAGGTCCCAGGTCTCATTTTTGCTGTGAGTGCAGTGAGCTCTCTCCATTTACCTTTATGGAAGTTCCAAGTGCAGCCAAATAAGTGTACTCGGCTCTACTCAGAACTTCTATAGAAGTGCCAGGGGAAAGCCATGTATGCATGTATGACCACCTCTCCTTTCTGTGCAGCACCGGTAAGAATGAGGACGGGAGGTAAAAAGACCCTCATTTCCAAGACAAATGTGGGTCTCAGAGTTCAGGTCCTATATCGATCAGACTTGTGGTTATGCCACAAATGTATGAGATGGAAGTATTCCTTTAAGACGAGAGTTTGTCTTGTATTAAGATGCATATATTCTTAAAAAACGCGCTGACCACCTGTTGACTATAACCGTCCGGGCGGTTGACATCTAACTCTCAGCATAAATCAACAAATTTAAAATAATTTAAAGAAAAAACATACACAAAAAATAAAATTGTATTAAAAAAAGTCAACAGCCCAGACCGCAACTTTTAACCCTGCCCCCAAAAACTTTACATCAGGTTTACATAAACACGCACCACAGAAAAGTAACACAATTACAAAATGTGTTTTATCGACAATTTTGCTGTGAAAAATAAATACATAAAAAAGGTTAAAAAAAAACAGACTTGAAAAAAGCTTAACGTAAGACAGAAAAAAAGCAGAAAAACTGGTAAAATAACTGAGCGCGGAAAAGCAAAATGTAACTTGTACATAACGCGCCCAATATCGCAGGACAGAAAGTTTTTCAATGCTTTTATAATGGCTTTTGTTTCGAGATAAAAACAGGCAACACAAAAAGCCATGATATCACCGTTAAGCTAAATTCTGCTACCTCTGTGCTTAGGAAATTGAGCCCGGTCAAGAGGAAGGGGGAAAGGGATGCATAGCCTGGATTATAGCCCAGTAAGGAACTAGATTATTAGTGCTAATGGTTTTCTCATATTCGCAGGCTGCAAACAGTCTGAGGCTCCATCCACATGACAAGTTTTTCAAGTCAGAATCCACACAGACGAAAAACTCGCCTAAAACCAAAAGTAAATCATCCCCATTGACCTCAATAGAAAATATGCGTATTAATAGACATAGAAAATGCAGGGATTTTTTCGGCGGTCAGTTTTGAAAACCGACATGTGGTCAAAAACTTTGAACATGTTCATTTCTTGGTCGTATTGCAAGGGAAATATGCATGAAAATTTACAATTGATGTCAATAAGGATGACTAAAAACCTTGCGTGAAACGCGCCGCAAACATCTGTATGTGGTTTTTAACGCAGATCCCCGTCCAAACACACAGAGGAATGAATGGGACTCATTACTGACTGTAAACCATGAGTGAAAAAACTACCTTAAATCCACATGCAATAAAATGTGAGATATGGGTAGAAAACACGTCGGACAATACAGTTTCATATAGCCATATTTTGGATAATCCTCCTGTCACTTGTATAGAATGAATGAACTTTCTATATAAATTTTCTAGTCTTAGGGGACATATGTGAAAACTGTTTAGATGTAAGACTTTCTTTGCTGCCCAGAGAAAACAATCAAAGCTCCCCGTTGATTTTTATTTCAGAGCACTGTCTGATATGAAAAGGGAGCTCTGATTGGTCGCCATGGGCTCTGATTGGTTGCTATGGACTCTGATTGGTTACTATGGACTCTGAATGGTCGCTATGGGCTCTGATTGGTCGCTATGGGCTCTGATTGGTTGCTATAGACTTTGATCGGTCGCTATGGGCTGTGATTGGTTGCTATGGACTTTGATTGGTCGCTATGGGCTGTGATTGGTTGCTATGAGCACTTATTGGTTGCTATCGGCAAGAAAGAAAGTCTTAGACCTAAACAGTTTTCATACATGAGGCCCTTAGTTTTAGATACAGAATCAGCAGAATGAATAAACTATATAAATAAAAAAGGGCGACATGTCCGAAACTTGGCATCACCGCGGCAGATTTTAGGCACATTTAATCAGTGTATATTGCTCCTGAATCTGCCTTTTGTTGTACCTTACATAGTAAACTTAATGCGCCGAAAAAGGCACATTGCACAATCGCTGCGCACGGCGTATCATTGCTGCTGTATGTAATGCACCTATCGAG
This sequence comes from Phyllomedusa bahiana, assembly GCA_025379985.1. Classification (NCBI taxonomy): domain Eukaryota; kingdom Metazoa; phylum Chordata; class Amphibia; order Anura; family Hylidae; genus Phyllomedusa; species Phyllomedusa bahiana. The sequence goes on along the minus strand of JAODAL010028812.1, from coordinate 15,429 downwards.
GTGCATTGGGTAACGGAGGCACATAACATATCATTACTAGTGTATGTTATGTGCCTCAATAGGCGCATTGCATTATGGTGGTGCACAGCCTATCATCGCTATTATATTTAATGTGCCTTTCTAGGTGCATTACAATGTGTCATGCCCGGTGTATAATGCATCTAGTTTTGGCATCAATAGTATTTTTGGTGCAAATTCACCAAAAAAACGGTGCTTGCATATTGGGACATTAATTCCATCTATTTTATTACATATAATTAAATTATGTTTCTCCTATTTACAAAACTAAGAAGAATATCAACCATTCCCTGAGCTCCGGATGATTCTTCAACAGGTTAACAGTCAAGGCAAAAAAAAGTTTGCATAGTTTATATCCCCTAGGATACAGTGACAGACAAGCAGGATATGATATATGCTTATATATAGCTCTGCAGGAGATGTGCACATCAGCTGTATTGTGTGCATGACATTTTTCTTACTTTAATATTGTACGCACATGAGAAATGGTTTAATTAATTCTGAAGACAGCCGCACATTCTAAAGACATCACCGACACTCTGGATGGAGAGACTCCATTACCCAAAGAATTTATATCCTACTTAGTAAAAGCCCTATTAAAAAAGAATGAGGTAAGGCAGAATATTCTGGGTTCAGACAAACAAATTACCATCCTCCTCCCCCCATAATTTCAAGACCAGGATTTCATTATTAAAGGAAATGTATAAACTACATTTTCTTAACTAATTAAAACAAGATAACAATATGTATTGTTTTTTTCAAATCTGATTTTAATGTTTTTGATTGTAGATTTTTGTTGATTCCGTTTTCTGCACAGGGTTACGGTAGCAGCCATCCTACCTCAGCAGGATATAGAGATTTGCTTTACAGCAGCTACATGGACTATAGGAGATGATACTTTTATTGGAAAGTATTGTGGGCATGCTCTGTGACCTTTGCAGAGTTTACTGTGCAGGAGGAGGTGACATATGACTAACTATTGGCATCTATTGGAGAGTCAAAAGAGTATAATCTGTGCAAAGATCACAGTGTTAGTACGGGGAGCTGTGCCCAACACCTATTGATTGTTATGGAGATTGCTGGGACATGCCCTGCCTCCAGTATAGAGGTTATTGTGCAAGGAGGAGGAGGAGGTGAACACTCATTGACTTCTAATGGAGAATGATGGGGGCATGCTCTGTGACCTGAGTAAAGATCATTGTGCTGGGAAGGAAGAGGAGCTACCACCTACTGAGTTCTAAGGGATTGTGCTGTGGGCATGCTCTGTAGCCTGTACAAAAGCCATTATAAAGGGAAGGATAGGAGGTGAGCGTAAGCTATCACCTAGGGCTTCCATAAGTAATTTCAAGGCTACATATGACAGAAGCATCTGGGTTCACCGGCAGTTATTAATTCCTATCATGCACCATTGCAATGGGCCCATTTTAATCCCTTATACCTGAGCCCGAAAAGTGCTTAATGACCAGCAAATTTTTTTTTCGTTTTTTGTCTCCTTGCTTTTCAAGTCATAACTTTTTTATTTTTTCAATGACGCAGTTGTAGGAGGCGTTTTTGTATTCGGGACAATTTGTACTTTTTAGGGGAATAGTTTAAGTTCAATTATAAATTTATTGCAGATTATTTTTTCCAATTTTTAAAAAAATTTTTAGTTTTTGTTATTTTTTTTACACCATTCAGATTTCACTTAATAACTAGTGATGAGTAGTGTTGAGCGATTACGTTGGCTATCGACATCAGGCGATAGTCGATAGTCGGCCACCATGTTTTTCGATAGTCGATAGACGATCATCTCCGTTGGGGAGAGCAACAACACCTTCATTCTTACACCCAAACAGGGCTGGAGAAGCTGGAATTAACAGCCACAACAGTCAAATGGATACCTGCTACATCTTAGGCACAACACTTAGGCTAAAAAGCCACAGAAAAAAAAGTCACACACCAGTCACTATCCCTGTCTTGTACCACAGCATGACCCTTAAACCTGCATCACCCACAAATTAAAAAGTGCCAGAAGGTAGTATATTTGAACCTCATTTTTATTGAACTGGACATTGAATATCCCTGTCCTGGAACGCAGCATGACACTAAAAACCTGCATGACCCCCAGATTTAAAAAGTGCCGGGAAAAGGATTCTTTCAAACACCATTTTAGTTGTACTGGACATTGACAAACCCTGTCCTGGACCGCAGCATGACCCTTAAACCTGTCTGACCCACAAATTAAAAAGTGCCAGAAAAAGGAGTCTTTCAACCACCATTTTAGTTGAACTGGACATTTACTAGAACTGTCCTGGACCGCAGTATGACCATTAAACCTGTCTGACCCCCAGATTAAAATGTGCCAGAAAAAGGAGTCTTTCAACCACCATTTTAGTTTCACTGGACATATACTGTCCCTGTCCTGGGCCACAGTATGACCATTAAACCTGTCTGACCCCTAGATTTAAAAAATGCCGGAAAAAGGAGTCTTTCAACCACCATTTTAGTTTCACTGGACATTGACTATACCTGTCCTGGGCCACAGTATGACCATTAAACCTGTCTGACCCCCAGATTAAAAAGTGCCGGAAAAAGGAGTCTTTCAACCACCATTTTAGTTGAACTGGACATTGACTATACCTGTCCTGTGCCGCAGTATGACCATTAAACCTGTCTGACCCCCAGATTAAAAAGTGCTGGAAAAAGGAGTCTTTCAACCACCATTTTAGTTGAACTGGACATTGACTATACCTGTCCTGTGCCACAGCATGACCCAGGGCCGGAGTTACAGTGGGTGCGGTGAGAGCCCAGGCTGTCGTCCATCATCTATTAACATGCAGGTTAAATGCCCAGATGACGCAGCAACGAAAAACTGTCGTGCTGAAGCAGAGTGCAGAAGCGGAAGTGTGAGAACTCCAGCCTTCCTCAGTTCACAGTCAAGACCTGGGTAGCGCTTGCCCCTCCGTATGAGTGCGGACCCATTGAGCTTCACTTGGAAATAATGGTGGTTAACGCTCCTGTTACACCCAGGTGCCCTTTTTCTTGGCATTATTTTTCTCATTTTACTCAACGTGCTGGAGGAAATGGTCTCTGTACTTTGTTCTCTGTCCGTGCTCCATACTCCATGTCCTCTGAATAACCTACATCTGGTCAAGTTTTCCTGTACCTCCCTTGTACAATTCAGAGGAATTTTTTTTAACAGCTATTTTGTACATGCAAGTTTTTTAGTAGTTTAATTCTAGAAAAACACATTTTTAAAATAGGATGGAATCCCACCATGTCTTTGTTTTCTTTTTTTTAATTATATTTAAATGGGTTGTCTCAATACAGGGATTGATAGCTATGTTAAAGATCTTGCAAAAAAAAGTCATTTTGCAATATGTGTCCATTAACAGTGTCCTACCTATTCCTGTTTCTGACAGCACCATACCCTTGATCCACTCTTGACAATTGTGAAGAAACAAATGTCTGTTAGAACAACATTTTTTATAATAGGACTTGTAGTATAGCTGCATGTCACAGCAAAATGCCTCCATAAATTCAAAGCATGACCCTTGAGCCACTTTGGACAATTTGAAGAACAAATGTCTGTTAGGAACAAAAAAAATTTTATAATAGGACTGTTAGTATAGCTGCATGTCACAGCAAAATGCCCCCAAAAATTCAAAACATGACCATGAGCCACTTTTGACAATTGTGAAGAACAAATGTCTATTAGAAACAACATTTTTTAGAATAGGACTGTAGTATTGCTGCATTTCAAAGCAGCATGACCCAAAAAATTATAAATATGACTTCTCAGCCACTGTTAAAAATTGTGAGGGAGAAATGCCACTTAAAATCCACATTTCTGATCAAAAGGACCAAAATTTTATTGCTGTATCTCACAGCTACATGACCCCAAAAAATTATAAATATGACTTCTCAGCCACTTTTAAAAATTGTGAGGCAACATGACCCCAAAACCATTGACAATGCGAAAAATTCTAAAGATGAAGTGAGTAAATGGAATATGGTTTTGTCATGAAATCTTGGTGTCTTTTACAGTCTCCTCACAGCAAAACCAGCAAAATGAACTGTTGGGAACTGAGAATAAAAAATTGCAGTAAGAAATGATCATTTTAAAAATAAGTTTTTCAAGAGGACCATTTCTGTTTGGAGAGGAATGTGAAGTAGACCAGCAACTAATCGGTGACCTCGGCAATTGGGGCCACAACATCATCAGAGATCCATGCCTGATTCATCTTGATGAAAGTAAAACGATCCACAATATCTGTGTAATGCCGGCTGCGTTTGTCTGTAATGACTCCTCCAGCTGCGCTGAAGGTCCGCTCAGATAAGACGCTGTCTGCTGTGCTTTATAACACCTATATGTAGTGGCGGGCCAGCTCGGGCCATTCATCCATTTTGGATACCCAGAAGTCTATTGGGTCCGGAACACATACAAAAACATCGGTGTTGAGACGCAGATAGTCGTGCACCATGATCTTAAGCTGGTCTCTGGGTGTTGTATGTGTGCACTGCATTGCATGCGTTGATGAGGTGGTAAATAAAGATTCCCAGAGGTCACCCATTAGGCTTCTGCCACCTTGCCTGCTGCTGCTGCCACTACGGCTACTTGGCACTCTACTGCTGTCACGTCGCTGGCGTTGTTCCACCGTGATATTTGAAGAACGTGAAGCAGACGCAACAGATGTCTCCAGTTGATCAATCAGCAAGGTCTCCATTTCCTGCATTTTACTCTCTATTTGGGTGGGTGGAAGGAAAGTGCTGAGTTTTGTTTTGTACCGGGGATCCAGGAGGGTGGCCACCAGTAACTGTTGTTAATTTTGATGGCCTTAAAGCGAGGATCATGTTGGAGGAAATGGAGCATACAAGCACTCAAGGCTGGCTGCTAGACTGGCCGCTGTACGGCATGCAGGTCGTCAAACTGGCGGAAGGAGAAGGGGTAGGATGGGTCTCTGGTGGTGCTGGTGGTACTTGGGCGACGGTGGAGGCTGAAGCGGAGGCTGATACCCGATCATGACTCTGAGAGACATGGGCAGCTGAGGAACGCTTGGTGGTGGCGGAGGAGGAGGAGGCGGAGATAGAGGGTGTGACAGTGGTTGGAGGCCCGGCGTCGAACTGGCCCTTTTTGGCCAAGTGTTCCCTCCATTTCAAGTCATGCATTCGTTGCATGTGACTAGACATGTTGGTGGTGGTTAACCACTTAAGGTTCTTGCCTCTACTTATGCGTTTACGGCAAAGGCGGCATATGACATCGCTGGGTGAATCAGAGGCTTGCTCAAAGAAGGCCCAGGCTTGAGAGGTCCTGGACCTTTTTGACGGCGATAAGCGAGGAGCGGGGTTTGCGCTTACCGTGGCTGGCGGAATCATATCAGCGGACTTCTGCGACCGCCCTCTCCCTTTTTGTGGCGGGACCCGTATTGACACTTCGCATCGTCTTCCTCCTCGTCCACTGATGAAGCGCTCGCAAGCAAATTCTGCGGAAAAGACCACGATGGATCCGCAATGTCGTCATCATCATCATCATCAACACAGGTGACTTGGTCGTCCTGACTTTCTGCATCCAGAAGCTGCAGGCTACAAGCAAGAGGGCCTGCAAGGCGTTGCCGACCGCCTGGGATTTTTGCCGATTGACCGGCTTCCTTCTCCTCCTCTGATGGCATCAGTAACTGGGCGTCAGAGCAGACTAAATCATCCTCTTGATCTTTAACATGCCTTCTGACCCCAACCGCATTTTGTCATCAAAGAGGTCTTCAGACAATGGATTATCCACAGTGGTGGGTACACGAGTTGACATTTGGGCTGCTTCATGTTGGACGGATGCTGATGATGCTGATGACGACTTTTGTGGCCGTGACTGGGTGGACGAGGAGGTAAGACTGCTGGATGCAGGTTGCATTAACCACTGAAGGACAGATTGGCGACGCTGTTCGTTACTGAGATTCACAGGGCCCTGACCCAGCGATGACAGGCCTGACGGTCCTGCAACTGACGATCCGCTGGCATGCGTGTTGTCGCCAGCACTGGAAGGAGCACCTTCTCTCGTACCTCTACCTCCATGTGCTACCCCCCCTCTTTGCTCGCTTACCACCTGCATTTCGCTCCATGTTCAGAAATATAAAAATTTGAGAAGGTATGGAATAGAATAAAAGACGGCAAATCACAGCTATTCTCAAATCCCTCTAATTTAAAACAAAATTGCTGGATTCAAATTTAACTGCAAGGTGTCTCTATCAACAAATCTGGACTGGGCAAAAGTGCAAAAAACACGTATCTGTTATGTTTTCGTATAATACACGGTATTTTTTGCACCTTTCAATTCACCTGTGGTGACTATAAAATTGCTGTTTTCAGATTTACGTGCAAGCTGCGTCAATGAACAAAGCTGTAGTGCGCCAAAGTCAAAAAAACACGTATCTGTTATGTTTTTGTATAATACACGGTATTTTTTGCACCTTTCAATTCACCTGTGGTGACTATAAAATTGCTGTTTTAAGATTTACGTGCAAGCTGCGTCAATGAACAAAGCTGTAGTGCGCCAAAGTCAAAAAAACACGTATCTGTTATGTTTTCGTATAATACACGGTATTTTTTGCACCTTTCAATTCACCTGTGGTGACTATAAAATTGCTGTTTTCAGATTTAAGTGCAAGCTGCGTCAATGAACAAAGCTGTAGTGCGCCAAAGTCAAAAAACACGTATCTGTTATGTTTTCGTATAATACACGGTATTTTTTGCACCTTTCAATTCACCTGTGGTGACTATAAAATTGCTGTTTTCAGATTTACGTGCAAGCTGCGTCAATGAACAAAGCTGTAGAGCGCCAAAGTAAAAAAACACATATCTGAAATGTATTCGGATAATAAAAGGTATTTTTTGGCACCTATCAATTCACCAGTGGTAACTACACAATTGCTGGATTCAAAATTTAACTGCAAGGTGGCTCTATCAACAAAATCTGGACTGGGCAAAAGTGCAAAAACACGTATCTGTAATGTATTCGGATAATACAAGGTATTTTTGGCACCTATCATTCACCTTTTGGTGACTACAAAATTGCTGTATTCAAATTTAACTGCAAAGTAGATCTATCAACAAAGCTGGCCTGCGCCAAAGTGAAAAAACACGTATCTGAAATGTATTCGGATAATAAAAGGTATTTTTTGGCACCTATCAATTCACCTGTGGTGACTAAAAAATTGCAGTATTCACATTTAAGTGCAAGGTGCCTCAATGAACAAAGCTGTAGTGCGCCAAAGTGAAAAAACACATATCTGAAATGTATTCGGATAATAAAAGGTATTTTTTGGCACCTATCAATTCACCTGTGGTGACTACAAAATTGCAGTATTCACATTTAAGTGCAAGGTGCCTCAATGAACAAAGCTGTAGTGCGCCAAAGTGAAAAAACACGTATCTGAAATTTATTCGGATATTACAAGGTATTTTTGGCACCTATCAACCTGTGCTGACTTGCTGGATTCTAATTTAAGTACAAGGTGGATATATCAACAAAGGTGGAATGGGCAAAATTGAAAATGAACACCTATCTGAAATGTATACTGATAATAAAGGGGGAGTTTTGCACCTAACAAAGAGACCTGCAGTTACTAGAAAAGATGTGTATCCTATAAGTTCAGGCTCCCCAATATCCAGGAAATATTTCAATAGAAAAATGTTAATAAATAAAGCTATTTTCAATGTCTACACTAAGTCTTGGTGAACTTTATCCAGTATTCTTTATAGAGCTTGTCTGTTTTTGCCCGCGGAGGCCCCTCCTCTGCTCCCCCCCGTGACTTTACAGCGGAAGATGCTCCTTTAAAATTCTCTACCTAACTATATAAAATCTTCCAATCTCTAATCTAACTAAATTGTAAGGATCACAGCTAATAGTAGAGGTTTCTCTGTGAAGAAATATAATAATTTCGCTGAGCTGTTTGGACACAAGCAGAGCGCACGTCCTTCTGCTCTGAGACGCTGAGAGACACTGAGGCTGAAAAGGAAACGCTGTTCTATGTAAAACGAGGTCATGTGATTTTTCCCGTCAATCGCAACCATACACATCCCAGTCATGACGTCGCACACACATCTCACCCTGCTCTATTCTGTAATCTGATTTGCTGGCCGCCAAAATTACAGGAAGCGCCGAAAATGGCGCGATCTTAATAGATGATGCACAGATTTTAGCCTTAATTATCGCATGATCTAAAAATTTCGATCACCATAAAAATCTGGCCGATTTCAACTTTGTCGATAATAATAACTCAACACTAGTGATGAGCGATTGCATCAACTATCGTTATCGATTTGATTGTCGATATCGTCAATTATCATTCCGATATCAGATAATAGATAATCGCCGATGACCATTAAAGTCTATGGGAGAGGAACAACACTTTCATTCTTACACCCAAACAGGGCTGGAGAAGCTGGAATTAACATCCACAACAGTAAACTGGATATGTGCTACATCTTAGGCAACACGATTAGGTTATAAAAGTCACAGAAAAAAACTCACAGACTATTCACTATCCCTGTCCTATACCATAGCATGACCCTTAAACCGGCATCACCCACAAATTAAAAAGTGCCAGACAGCAGTATTATTTGAAGCATCATTTTAGTTGAACTGGACATTGACTATCCCTGTCTGGAACGCAGCATGACCTTAAACCTGTCTGCCCACAGATTAAAAAGTGCCGGGAAAAAGGACTCTTTGAACCACCATTTTTAGGATGGAATCCCACCTCGTCTTTGTTTCTCTTTTTTTTATTGTATTAAATGGGTTGTCTCACTACAGGGATTGCTAGCTATGTTAAGATCTTGCAAAAACAAGTCATTTTGCAATATGTGTCCATTAACAGTGTCCTACCTATTCCTGTTTTTGACAGCACCATCACCCTTGAGCCACTCTTGACAATTGTAAAGAACAAATGTCTGTTAGAAACAACATTTTTTTATAATGGGACCTGTAGTATAGCTGCATTTCACAGCAACATGCCCCCAAAAATTCAAAACATGACCCTTGAGCCACTGTTGACAATTGTGAACAAATGTCTGTTACAAAACCACATTTTTTATAATAGGACCTGTAGTATTGCTGCATTTCACAGCAGCATGACCCAAAAAAATTATATAAAAATGACTTCTCAGCCACTGTTAAAAATTGTGAGGGAGAAATGCCACTTAGAAGCCACATTTCTGTTCCAAAGGACCATGAATATAGCTGTATCTCACAGCACCATGACCCCAAAACCATTGACAATGCGAAAATTTTTAAAGATAAAGTGAGTAAATGGAATACGTTTTTTTCATGAAACCTTGGTGTCTTTTACTGTTTCCTCACCGCAAAACCAGCAAAATGAACTTGTGGGAACTGAGAATAAAAATTGCAGTAAGAAATGATCATTTTAAAAAAAAGTTTTCAAGAGGACCATTTCTTTTGGAAGAGGAATGTGAAGTAGACCGGCAACTAATCGGTGACCTCGGCAATTGGGGCCACAACATCATCAGAGATCCATGACTGATTCATCTTGATGAAAGTAAAATGATCCACATTATCTGTGGAAAGCCGGATGTGTTTGTAATGACTCCTCCAGCTGTGCTGAAGGTCCGCTCAGATATGACGCTGGCTGCTGGGCAGGACAACACCTCTATGGCGTGGCGAGTGAGCTCGGGCCATTCATCCATTTTGGATACCCAAACATCGATTGGGTCCGGAACACATCCAAAAACATCGGTGTTGATAGTCGTGCACCATGATCTTAAGCCGGTCTCTGTGTGTTGCATGTGTGCCCTGCATTACATGCATTGGTGAGGTGGTAAATAAAGATTGCCAGAGGTCACCCATTAGGCTTCTGCCACAATGCCTGCTGCTGCTACTTGGCACTCTACTGCTATCACGTTGCTGACGTTGTTCCACTGTGACATTTGAAGAACGTGAAGCAGACGCAACAGATGTCTCCAGTTGATCAATCAGCACGGTCTCCAATTCCTGCATTTTACTCTCTATTTGGGTGGGTGGAAGGAAAGTGCTGAGTTTTGCTTTGTACCGGGGATCGAGGAGGGTGGCCACCCAGTAACTGTTGTTCATTTTGATGGCCTTAATGTGAGGATCATGTTGGAGGAAATGGAGCATCCAAGCACTCATGTGAGAGATGGAGCCTTGATTTCCCAAGCCTCTGGGTCGAGGGGCACTAGCAAACTGATCTTCCTCATCTTCCTCCTTCGCCTCAAATCCATGCCAACCTCTTTCCAAGGCAGGGACATCGGTAACGTCGGTGTCCAGGAATACCTCGTCCTCCTCCTCCGCTTCCTCCGGCACAGCTTCAACACAGCCCTGACTTGCCTCAGATAATGCACCCTGAGAGCTGAGGCGCCGCCTTGCACTAGGCCTGGACCCCGAACCGCTGCCGCATGAAGACCGATAAAATTGTGAAACTGTCGGGCCTTCTGGATTCGACGGAGAGAAAGGCTCCGTGTCCGCATCTGTTTCTGTCTATTCCTCCGTCGCTGGTGGGACCTGTTTCAGAGTCAAACTATCGTTCCAGAACTAAGATCCCACATGCTCATGCTGACAAGGGCATTGTCCGCACTGACCATTTTGGTGGCTTCTTCAAAACTGGCAAGGATGGTGCAGAGCTCTTTCACCTGCCTCCACTCTCGGTGGCTTAACACCCCAAGGGAGGGTGGAATTCCAGCGTGTTGCAACGTCAACAATGAGACGGTTCACAGGAAAGCCGAGCTGATGCTGCAACGCAGCCAGGCGGGATGAAGCAAGGTGCGAACGGTGGAAGTGTGAGCTCAGACCTCGAGCCTTCCTCAGCAGGCAGTCCAGACTCGGGTAGCGCTTTAGAAATTTCTGGACGATGAGGTTTCGTTATGACGTTTGTGCCAGGCAAGGGATGTGCTCCAGCCTACGATCTTAAGGGCGGCCAGCAGATTTCGACCGTTATCGCACACCACCTTGCCTGGCACAAGGTTCTCGTCACCCACCCAGCGCTCGGTCTCGTTGCGATGAGCCATCCACAGCTCCTGACCTGTGTGTTGATGGTCTCCAAGACAGATTAATTTCAACACGGCCTGGTTTATCTGGGCACGTGATGCCACCAGAGGACATTGGGGGAAAGAACCCTGCAACCTCCCTGCGGTTTTTTAGAGCGTGCGACGAGCCTTAGAGCCACAGTTACCACCAGAGACATCCAACCAGCTCAACCAGTGAGCTGTAACAGAGATATAGCGGCCTTGGCCGTGCTTACTAGTCCATGTGTCGGTGGTGAGATGGACTTTGCCGGACACAGATGCAGACCACGCGTTTGAACTTTTAGATGACACGTTGCAAGACAGGGCAGTTACGGCTTTTCTGGCAAATAAATTCCTGCTCTGCATCTGGTTTTTGGGCAGACCAGGGCCATGACGTGGCGGAACCCATCTTTTTCCACCAGATGGAAAGTCAACATTTCCAAGGCCAAAAGCCTGGCAATGCCGACATTCAGGCATTTGGCTTTGGGATGGTTTGGGTTAAAGTGTTTCTTCTGCTCCCAAATCTGGTAGACAGAAGGCTGGCTGCTAGACTGGCCGCTGTATGGTGTGCAGGTCGTCAAACTGGTGGAAGAAGAAGGGGTAGGATGGGTCTCTGGTGGTGCTAGTGGTACTTGGGCGACGGTGGAGGCTGAAGCGGAGGCTGATCCTTGATCATGACTCTGAGAGACATGGGCAGCTGAGGAACGCTTGGTCGTGGTGGAGGAGGAGGAGGCGGAGACAGAGGGTGTGACAGTGATTGAAAGCCCGGCATCGGTGTGACCTTTTTTGGCCAAGTGTTCCCTCCATTTCAACTAGACATGTTGGTGGTGGTTAAGAACCTAAGATTCTTCCCTTTACTGATGTGTTTACGGCAAAGTCGGCATATGACATCACTGGGTGAATCAGAGGCTTGATCGAAAAAGGCCCAGGCTTGAGAGGTCCTGGACTTTTTCGACGGCGATAAGCGAGGAGCGGTGTTTCCGCTGATCGTGGCTGGCGGAATAATCTCAGCGGAAATGAGCAACTGTCCTCTCCCTTTTTGAGGCGGGAGCCGTACTGACACTACCCCATCGTCTTCGTCCTTGTCCAGTGATGAAGCGCTCGCAAGCAAATTCTGCTGAAAAGACCACGATGGATGTCGTCATTATCATCATCAACACAGGTGACTTCCTCGTCCTGACATTCTGCATCCTGGAGCTGTGGGTTACAAGCAACAGGCACTGCAAGGTGTTGCCAAACGCCCGGGATTTTTGCCTATTGACCGGCTTTCTTCTCCTCCTCTGATAGCATCAGCGATTGGGTGTCAGAGCAGACAAAATCATCCTCTTTGGCCTCTTGATCTTTGGAAATACCTTCTGACCCCAACCGCATTTTGTCATCAAAGAGGTCTTCAGAAAATGGATTATCCACAGTAGTGGGTACAAGATTTGACATTTGGGCTGCCTTCACTTCATGTTGGATGGATGCTGACGATGCTGATAACGACATTTGTGGCCGTGACTGGGAGGACGAGGAGGTAAGACTGCTGGATGCAGATTGCTTTAACCACTGAAGAACAGATTGGCGACGCTGTTCGTTACTGAGATTCACAGGGCCCTGACCCAGCGATGACAGGCCTGATGGTCCTGCAACCGACAATCCGCTGGCTTGGTGTTGTCGCCAGCACTGGAAGGAGCACCTTCTCTCGTACCTCTACCTCCATGTCCTACACCCCTCTTTGCTCGCTTACCACCTGCATTTCGCTCCATGTTCAGAAAGATAAAAATTTATGAAGGTATGGAAGAGTTTTTGACAGTCTCCTATTGAAAGACGGCAAATCACAGCTATTCTTAAATCCCTCTAATTTCCTACAGCCAACTAGGATTAGAAACTGAAATGTTTCTAGCGAATACCTGTGAAATGCGGTCTGGTGGAAGAACCGTAAGAGAAAATCAACAGTGTTCTTCCTTCAGTCCCAGGGTTTAACAACTGCCAAGTAGGACTAGGAATTGATAGTTTTCAATAAACTATCATACAAGTGCGCTATCTGCGCCAAACTGAGATTCACAAGCGCAATAAAACTATTCAGAATTTACACAGATGAGAAATTGCGTTTTTTGCAGCAATGACAAACGAGAACAGTTACTGGAAAATGTTTCTATCAAAATTGTCGGACAACGTGGCTATTTGAAAAAAACTAGTGCCGCACCTTGTGCAATACAGTTGTTTAAAAGTTATATGGATAACAAACGGTGGTTTTTGCACCAATGAAATACACCAACAGTAACTACAACATTTCTGTATCCAAATTTAAGTACAAGGTGGCTATTTGAAAAAAACTGGGCTGCGCCAAAGTGAAAAACAGCTATTTAAAAGTTATACGGATAAGAAAAGGTGGGTTTTGCACCTATGAAATACACCTGCAGTTACTAGAAAATTTCTGTATCCTAATATAAGTACAAGGTGGGTCTTTGAACAAAACTGGGCTGTGCCAAAGTGAAAAACACCTATTTAAAAGTTATACGGATAATAAAAGGTGGGTTTTGCACCTATGAAATACACCTGCAGTTACTAGAAAATTTCTGTATCCTAATATAAGTACAAGGTGGCTCTTTGAACAAAACTGGGCTGCGCCAAAGTGAAAAACACCTATTTAAAAGTTATACGGATAAGAAAAGGTGGGTTTTGCACCAATGAAATACACCTGCAGTTACTAGAAAATTTCTGTATCCTAATATAAGTACAAGGTGGCTCTTTGAACAAAACTGGGCTGCGCCAAAGTGAAAAACACCTATTTAAAAGTTATACGGATAATAAAAGGTGGGTTTTGCACCTATGAAATACACCTGCAGTTACTAGAAAATTTCTGTATCCTAATATAAGTGTCACGGCGCGCGGCGCCGCAGCTCGCCGCGGCCGTCCCCCTGTGCGTACGGGGTCCGGCACGGCTGCTGCGGCTGTCCGCAGCCGTGGGTCCTTCTCCTCTTGCCCGGGAGACCCCGTACTTACCAGTCCCCGCTCCTGTCTCCAACTCTGACAGCCGCCGCGTGCATAATCCCTGCTTAAGGCGCACGCGCGACGGCTGGTCCGGATTTAAAGGGCCAGCGTGCCTTTAATTGGTTAATTGAAGGCCGCTGGTCCTATATATGGTAGACGACCTAGCACTCGCTGCCAGTCTGTTGGTGTGTTTTGGAGCGTTTAGAGTGTATAGAGTTCAGCCTTGATTTCCCGTGTACCAGTCCGTCTGCTTACGTTCCTGACCTTGCCTGTTTGCCGCCTGCCCTGAACGTCTGCCCGTCTCTGACTACGAACCTCTGCTGCCTGCCCTGACCTCTTGCCTGTCCCCGACTACGCCTCCGGATTACGTTCTGTACCACGCTGTACCCCGGCCGCCATCGCAAGCAAGTCACGTCAGGGGTAATGACCTGGTAGCCTCACGCCGCAGCAAGTCCATCCCGCTTTGCGGCGGGCTCTGGTGAAAACCGGGGGCTACTTAGACTCCGTTCCCTGGCGTGGCTTAGCTATCATCGCTTGCGTTGGTCCAGCGGATCCACTCCTCCGTTACAGTACAGACTGGCCATGGATTCCGCCAGGGTACCTCTGCCCGATCTCCGGGACGTCACGACAGCTGTCGCCCAGCAGAGCCAGCGTATCGACCAGCTAGCGGCCATGATGCAGAATCTTGCGACCCGTCTGCCTCCACCGGCTGCCGCCTCTGCACCTGCATCCGTTGCTCCGGCATCCATTGCTCTACCTGCTTCGGCTTCGGGACCCTCTCTGCATCTGCCACTCCCCTCTCGCTACGATGGAGACCCCAAGAAGTGCAGGGGATTCATCAGCCAGTGCTCCATCCACCTCGAGATGATGGGGCGCCAATTCCCTACAGAGCGTGCCAAGGTGGCTTTCATAATCAGCCTCTTGTCGGGAGAAGCCTTGGCTTGGGCTACGCCGCTATGGGATCGAGGGGATCCTCTGACAGCTGACCTCCAAACCTTCCTCCGGGGGTTCCGCACAGTCTTTGAGGAACCAGGCCGTACTTCTTCGGCTGCCGCAGCGCTGCTCCGGCTTCGTCAGGGCAACACCACTGTCGGTCAGTATTCGGTGCAGTTTTCGCACTCTCGCTTCGGAGCTGGACTGGAACAACGAAGCGTTGGTGGCGACATTTTGGCAAGGCCTCTCGGGGCGAATCAAGGACGAGCTCGCCGCTCGGGATCTACCAGCTGCCTTGGATGACCTAATCCATTTGGCCACCCGAGTGGATATTCGCTTCGCCGAAAGGCAACAGAGCTCCGCTACAACGGGAAACCGTTCGTCCATGCCGTTTCCCCGTTGGCTCCCACGTTCCAGCGGTACCTCTTCTCCTCCGATGGTTCTGAAGAGGAACCTATGCAGGTCGAGAGAGCCACCCGTCCAGGAGGAACGTTC